>JANKKB010029883.1:3979-34137 GCA_026225775.1 Bursera palmeri | reverse complement strand
AATCAAAAAAAAAAAAAAAAAAAAAAACCATCAAGATAACATAAAAACAAAGCAACACAAAATCATCTACTGAAACAAACTGAAAAAAAAAAAAAATCCAGAATCTTGCCTGAACATTCTTGGCTCTGACATAAGGAGTGTCCCCAACTGGGACTTTGTGGATGGCATGGAAGGACTCGGACCGGGTTCTGGACACACCGAGAGGCTTGGCCGGTGATGAAGGGGCCGATTTGGTTGGCCTGAAACCAGGAGGAGCATTCCACATATCTTGCAGCATCTCTTAAACCTAGAAAATTTTCTTATATTTTAATCTTACTTTGGAGTTTCAGTGATGAACAGAGAGGATAGGTGAAGTCTCTCTCTGAGGAGGGAGAAGAAGAGAGAGAAAGAGAGATTTGTGAGGAGAAGGCAGAGAATGAAGAGGGAAAGGGCGAGATTTAGAGGTTTGTAAGGAGCACTTTTTCAAAATTTCGACCGTTGAAGTTACCGTTTCACAGACTAGCCGTTGGCCAAAGACTCTCCCAATAATATACTCTCAAGGCATGACAAGGAAATATGTACTCCCAATTCGGCCCACAGATTACGCCGTAATTGCAAATATGCCATTTCCTCTTTCATTTTAAAAATATTTCCGACTGTACCATTTAGATTTGATATTATTAGTCAACAAATTTTATGAAAACATTAAAAATCTATTCAAATATAAAAACATAAAGATGGGATTAAAAAGGGGGAATTTACTCTTACCCCCCAATTAGATTTCAAAAAAATACTTAACCCCACATTTTTATTAAACTAACACTTATCCCCCAAGAAATTACCACTGTTTTCCCAAAACTAACACTTACCTCCCAAATATTTGGGGGTAAGTGTTAGTTTTTTAAGGGTATTTGGGGGGTAAATGTTAGTTTAGTAAACGTGTGGGGTTAAGTGTCTCTTCAAATTTAATTGGGGGGTTATTGTAATTTCCCCGATTAAAAAGTATTGCAAATATTCAGGGGCACAACAATAATTTTCCTTTTGTGTGGGTTAAAATAATTCTAAAGATTAAATTTTCCTATATATATTATGATTTTTTCACCAATTTAATAACAATAAAATTTAAATGTAATAATATATATATATATACCCTTTTACTTTTTTTTTTTAACCGTGGGTGATTGAGCCAGCTTCTTAAATCTGGGAGAGAGCACACTTTTAAGTTTAAGGCTTCCACTAATAAGCTATATCCTATGAGATTCCCTCTTACTGTTAATAAGGCAAAATCACAATCATTTAATAATGATTAGAAAAAAAAAATAGAGAAAAAAAAACTAATATTTCTTTTGTTTTCTCATCAAGCAAACATAAAATCGGAAAAACCAAGAAAGGCAAAAAATCATATCTCCGCAAACATTCTTCATTAGTTGTTTGACAATTATGTTTGTGCTCTAGCGACCAGGCACATTGTGGCTAGGCAGGAATTGCTGCATGGTGAGTGGCTTTCCAATAATTTATGAAAAGGCAGTGTTTAATTTGCGCATAGAATATGATAAGAGCGGAGAAAGAAGACTGGGAAGAGATCAACGAGAGAGGAGAACAAAAAAAAAAACAACTTCTGAATTTAAATGTTTTAATTCATTTATGAATATATCAAAATATTGATTAATATGCATCGTAAGGAGTTATTTAAGAGGTTTTGAAACATATGGGATTTCTCTGAAGTTCCTGAACCCAAAGGGGTCGGATAGAAGTTATCCAACATTAAACGTGTCAGATAATAGATGTGGTTAGGGAGTTCGGTGTTAGTTGCGAAACTACTAGATTTATATGGTAGATTGACCAAACCTCAGGGGTTTCAAGGAAAGACTCTTATTAAGAACAAAGTCTTTCAGTCTCAACCATCCACACTGGTACCAGTTTGTACATACGAAATCTAGAATAACTTCCAACCTAACAAATTAAAAGTACAAAAAGAGATCATATCATATGCTTGGAATCATATTCACTCAACTCCATTGACGTATAAGTAAAATTACACCCAATTAACAAAAATTAGCCAAATCCCTTGATTCCTTAATTCTCAAACATGCCCGCATCTCGATCTCAGGTTTCTTAATTATATTTTTTCACATTTGATGTAGGAGAGTTATGCCTCTTACTTTAGTTGAAGGCTATATTCTTAATTTGGACAAAGAAAGAAATTGTTTGGTGTTATATTTATTTTTTGTGAATAACAATTAGGCATTTTTTTAATGCTCTTCAATCAACTTTTTCATTTGATTAGCATATATATTATCATGACCTATACATATATTAAGGGACAACCACTATTATACAAATTCTATAATTTCTTCATCATTTTTGTAGTTGAAAACCAAAGTATTTGAGAATTTTTATATAGGGTGTGTTAAGAAACCACCTAAACCGAAGTATTAGAGAACTTTTTCTGGTTTAATTAGGTCAGACCATTTGGTTTGTACTTGAGTTTAAGCTTATGGAGCCCAAACCGTTTGTTCCGCACATATAAAATCTTCACGTCACATTAATAAGAAATTAAATTGTAGGTAGCATGTGAAAATATATACTCTAATGTTTTGATGCTTGTGGACGTGGGAAAGCAAAGCATTATATATCATGGATACATATTGGTGCGAATTGACGAAGAATCAAAGTAAGCATGGGCACATGAAATTAATTAATACAAACCATGCATCGACGTCTATTTGTTTGCCTAACTTATTCTATTCTTCTGTATATATGCATGGTTTTTAGGGGACGAAAAACTCACAATTATCCCAACATTTGATTCTCTGTCGTGCGACAACTCCTTAATTTACTATTCAAATAACACCCAAGATTTAGCTTTTCTACCCAACTACTACTCAACTAGCAACATGGCACCGCCAAGGCAGACGTTTGCTTGTACGTCTTGTCGTGAATTTCATATTAACCATAGGAAATGGACTAGGCAAGAAGATAAATTGGTCTCGTCTTTCATGGTAGGTCACGGTAAAAAAAGGTGGAAGGAACTCCAAAGAGAGATGGGTCTACATCGACGCATTAGAAGTTGTCAAAAGCGATGGAGAAATTATCTTAGCCCTAATGTTAGGTTTTTTCACTGAAGAAGAAGAAGATCTCATTGTCAAACTTCAAACATTGGCCGGAAATAGGTAAGTATGTCGATGATTGCTTCTATAGGAAAATAAAATTACACTCCAAATCAAGCACACACAAGAACGCGTCCTTGGGAGAGAACCATTTTAAGGGATACAACCACGACTGTGATGCAAAATGAACAATAACTCGTAAAAAAATATGCACAAATCTTTACATCAATAGTAATATTTTTTTAATTTATATATCTAGTATTCATTTGCATCAACAATAATATTTTTCTTATTTTATCTAGTACTGATTATGAAATGTTTTGTATGTGTTTGCATTTACAAGCTGGAAATTAATAGCTAAAAGTTTACCTGGACGGACAGCAACAGTTATTATGAACCACTATAGAAGCAAAAGAATGAAAGAAAAGTTACTTGAACAAGAAGAAGAGATTTATTTGCAGATCCAGCTGAAGGCTCAAGAAGTGCACAATTTGAGAAACCAGGACCAGGAGGCCTCACAATTACAATTAGAACTTCAACTCGCCATTGGACCTCCAAATCCCTTGGAGACTGAAGCCGAGTCAATTTAACGAATAAGCTAAGACGATCCTTACTGCTGGCTTGGTCTACCCAAATTGCAATATTAGGCTTGCTTGAATTATTAAATGAAATTATTAAGTACATGTAACATATTGCCATATTTTGCCGGCTTGTTGTTTGAATGATAATGAAATAATGTTTTTCACTTTGTCTTTGCAATGAATGGATAAGGTAATACTAATTGCAAAAATAAAAATTTAAAAATAATTAAAAAAATCTAAGCGACCTTATAATATTAGATTTCAAGCAAATGCTTTTTTCAAGCGCACTAGCTACACTCTGATCAAATGGTAATCTTCTACTAAATTATTTTTATTGTATTGTAAATATGCCTGACTCATATAATTATTGTCATCAAACTTTGAAGCATGTCCAAATATTTATTCTTTTATGTTTGGTTGGAATAAGTTCTGATTTAGATTCCTTGTAAAATAACAAAAGATAAAAGCAACTCAAAGTCTATTTCAATTTGCAAACGCATGTGTGCGAAGATTTGTTGTTTAACTCACATTTTCAGGATGATGGGGAGCTGGTTCAGTTCAGGTAAAAGTACTCTAGAAAGGCTTTAACACTTGGAAGTAATTGATTGTCTAGATATTGATAAACAAAACATACTCAAAATCAGTTATGACCTAAAGCCAAACTAAAGAACAAAACCCGGCAAAATAAATATTTTTTTGTGACATCTGAAACGACAAAATCAAAGCATAAATATATATTAACACATCTACATATACAAAAAATAGGTACTTGCAAACATATTGGAGAGCTTGAGTGGAATTTGGTATACAAATACTATCATCACCATCACCTTTTCAGGGCACTTCAGAATAGAGCAAGAGACCAAAAAATTTCTACCAACCTTCATCCCAACCACAGAATTCCTTATATCTTTAATAAGCATTTACGAGCCACTCATGTTCCTAAAGAATTAAAGTACGTGACTTATATATTCCCTTTGAATGGTAGATTTTTAGGTACAGCATGTAAAGCTTTAATTTATGCTGCAGCCGGCACGTACGTTGTTTCCTTTAAAGTGCGGAACCCACCTCGTGAAAATCAATTTGGGATGACGGGTAAGCTTATTGTGTATCATTAATGTAGCGTATACAGTTGTTTGAAGCGCCTAATATATGCATGGGTTGTGAGGTGAGTGAACACACAAATACTACTCCACTCTAAGCTCACCCAGAGCTAGCTAGTAGTGATTCCATTAGGTTGTCACTGTTACAACTCTTGTTCAGGATCCAAGATGGAAGTGCAGTTGAAGTCTCCTTGTTCTTATTGTGGCTACCAAACTCACTTCCACAGAGGAAAGTGGAGTGAAGAAGAGGATCAACGACTCCTGGAAGCCATCTACTGTCTGGGTGAGTGCGATTGGAAGTATATGCCAAGCAATGCAGGCATTGAACGTTGCGGCTTGAGTTTGAAAAATCGCTGGTATTACCATCTCCGTCCGGGCATCATTCGTGGCCCTTTCAGCGAAGAAGAAGAAGAACGGTTGATCAAGCTACACAGCATTCATGGAAAGAAGTGAGTATATATTCAATATGTGCATGTATGTAGTTTCTTTTTTTTTTTTAAAAAAGAATGATGTAATTTTGTTAAATATATAAACTTGGTTATGTCTTAAGTTGGGCAACCATATCTAAAATGATGCCGGGAAGGACCACAAAGTGGGTTAGGCGTCGTTGTCTCACTGCAAAAGTAAGGAGAAGGCTTGAACTTGGCGCAGCTGGAGTTGGTCATGAAAATCAAGAGCCTCAAGTGCAGGAGGTGAAGCAACCAGCAGAGGTGAACCTGGAGCTCACATTGAGGCCTCCATCGGCTCACCGACACCTATCAGCCTCCATTCCACCTTCACTCAGATCGTTGTAATGGGGCAGCAGAAGAGGCAGCTGAGGGATATGTTCATGGTCAAGTCTTGGGCTTGTGAAATATGATCATTCAAGTTTCTGTATTCCCTATTCTCTGGAGGTTTAGGTATGTCAGAAAAATGGTTAACTTTTGAAGCGGAAATTCTGAATGTGTTGCAGTTTGTCGTTTTGGTTAACTTTTCCTGTTCATTTATCTTCATTTTCATGAGCGATTGATTAATTTAAAGTTAATTGACAAGGTTTCTTACTTTCATTCCATTGCATGTTGATTAATTAACGTTTATTTATAACAACAAATCCATAATTTGAGAGATAACGTAACCATAACTATACGTGACGATGCTGCAGTATGCATGGTAATGAAAATGTAGATGAATGGATGGATGGAGGACACGTGAGCAAGGAGCAGTGGAGTGTAGGTCTGTGTCCTAGTACTTAGAATGACGCTTTAAACAGTTTGGCTAGCAACCGGGCGTGGGCGGGTCATCTCAGAACAATACAAATAGTGTGCAGTGTGTACTATTTTCTTTTCTTTTACTCCTCCTATCTGCTCGATTGGTGCTCTTTATTGACCATTTGATCTCATTTTAATATTGACTAGACCGACTTTTACTTTTATAGTCCCGTAATTTGCAGAAATGACGGTTTCACCCCTCTTAAAATAATTATCCACCTTATGTCAAAAAAAACCCGCGGGTTTGGGACCCCGCAAATTATTATATAATATATTATTTAAATCAATATATATATATATATTATGTTATTTAAATTAATAGTAATCTTAATATTCTTTATATTAAAAAGTCATTCAAATTATTATGAGGTTCGAAGTCTTGTTTATAATGATACCAGATGTCATTAAATCTTACATATTAAACTTCTCATTGCTTTATTTATTTCTTAAATAAATCATCTGGTAGAACTGTTTTCCTTGAAATGGATAACTAAACATATATTAAATGAAATGATTAATCTACTTTATAAATGTTTATTATAAGATCAGCTAACTATTATATTTCAGGTGTTAAAGGAGATTTAACTTGAGGAATAACAAAGGAAACAAACTCACATTTCATATCCCATTCAACTTGTACAGAAGATGTGGTCCATTATAATATTTACCGTAAAATTTGTGACTTACATTATGAGCGGCTTACTTATATATATATTCAAGTTATTGGGACTTAATTTTTTTAACTTAATTTTATATACTATTTGATAACCATTTATTTTTCTAATTTAATCGTGGTAAGAGTTACTAAGTTAGCATAGAAAAATTTAATTTTTAACTTCTTTTTTTCACTCATGTACTAAATTAACGGTTATCAAATAATGTGTAAAATGAAATTAAAAAATTTAGGTCGCAAACCCATATATATATAAATATGTATATTCTATTTCTTGTTCTTTTATATTTATTTTTTATTCTTAAAAAAATTTAGTAAAATTAAGTTGTCATCCACTGCTTATAACTAATTAATAATTGTTAATTTTAATTGTGACGCTGTGGGCCTCACCTGGGCCCAGATTTTTGTTCAATTAAGAAAAATATTTAGCCCTTTAATTCATTTCTTTTCTGGTACCCTTAGTTTTTATTTTTTCACTAAGGACTCTGTGATGATTAAATTTGGCTCCGCCACTCATTCTGAAAGCGAAAATTAAGAAAATATTTCGCAACTTCCCAATCATTAATTATTGAAGTACTTCATAAGATTTTTTGAAACAGAAAGCTAAAACGATTAAAAAAAAAAACCCAAAAAGATGGAGATTGAGAGGCTCCATTCTCTGGTAAGCCTATATTATTATATAATAATAGAAGCTGAACTAGTTATTTGGTCAACAATTGAAAATTAAAAAGATATTTGTTGTCAAAAAGTATCAAAAGCATTCTTTTTATAAAAGTTCAATTTCCCGTTTTAGTAAGTTCATTATAGTGCTATACATTTCCCTAATGTTGTCCTCAAAGATTCTATTCAAAGTGAAGACTTATCCTCTCATATTACACTTAGAATCCAACTTCGAAAACTCAAAAATTTGTATTACCTTTTGTCAATGATTCGTTGGGCTGATTAAAATCTGGTAGAAACGAAACAAAATGTGAGTGTAGATATATATACAAATCCATATCAGGTGTGACTTATTATAAGTCCTATATAAGGGTTTGTTTGATCAAATATTTAATACAGTTAATATAAGGGAGAGTAAAATCAAAAGAAGAAGACAAGAGGGAGGGCCATACGGGGAGGAAGATGCATAGCCGAAATGGTGTAAGAGACAGACTCCAATAATATGTTCACTTTTACTACGTTATTTACATACAAATGGTGAGATGGTACGACTATCATCATGTTGCAGACAGAGAGAGAAGTTTTTCATCTCTATGCGTTTAGGTATGAAGTAGAACAGTTTCTTGGGAACCCTCAATAATCTTTAATTTTTTTATTTTTTTTCTGTAACTCATAGTTTGTGAAATTACCGTTTCACTCTTTCAATCTAGTTCTATATATGAGCAAGTCGATACCATCTCTTTCCTTCAAAACAACTCATCTGTTTCCATTACCATTATCATTATTACTCTCTCAGTCTCAGTCTTCTCAAGTCATTTAATCTAGGAATTAAAGCTAGGAAGCTCCCTAGTCTGCACTTCTGCTTGTAAGCTCTCTAGAATCACTTCTTGTCTACTATTAATTATTACTAGCTTACTGTAATTTTATATTTATATGTATAGTATCTAGCGTCTTGCACTTTTGAGAACATATTAGGCATGGATCCTCCGTCGTCAGGAAAGTCTAAACTTTTCAAACAAAGTGGGTTTTCTTCAAGAAAGTCTGGATATTTTTTCCAAGATAAGGGCTTGGCTTCTATTTTTGAGGCTAGACCCAGTTACTATACCTACTCAACCACCACCAGTCATCTTGCTGCTAATAACGCAAGCTCTTCTGCTGGCAATGGCGGGAGGCTACCTACTTACTTGAACTCATTGCCTCTTAGTGCTGTTAACGCCAGCTATTATTCTGGGAATTATAAGCAAGTGCCACCCTTTAATGACTTATACTTTTTAACTGGTTGTGATCAGTCACCTTCTCTTCCTGATTGTAACGCTAGCTATACTGGGTGGAATTTCCATGCCAGTTACTTGAACTGGTTGGCTTCTTTTGCCTATAACGCCAACGCTCAGCAAAAACTTGCTTACTATAACTTCTTCGCCGGTAGTGCATTGGCTTCTAGTGCTCAGGACGCCGGCTCTTCAGCTACTACTGCACAGATGCAGCAGCATAGTTACTATACATTCTTGCCTTGTAACAATAGTTTGGCTTCAGAAGCGGAAAACGCTAGCTCTTCTGCAGTTGCTGATGCGGAGACTCCGCAAACTAGTTGCTGCACGTTCTTGCCTTGTAATGTCTTGGGTTCAATCTCTGTAAACGCCAGCTCTTCTGCGGGGCAGCAGCAGCAAGGCGGTTGCTTTAACGTCTTAAGCACTGGTAATAAGTTGTCCTCTCTTTCTGTCGCTGATAAAGCAAGTTCGTCCACTGAGAAAAAACAAGCCGGTGAGTCTTCTTTCTTAACTAAGCCTCTACCTGAAAACTTTGTTTTCAAAACTCGAAGCCGACCAGTGTTTGAGATTTCTCCTCCTAATGAACCAAGATATGATTTGAAGGTTTCCATTTTGCCAGACGCCTGTGTTCGTTGCAGAGGACAGTTTAAGTCTGGTGAAGGGGGCGGCTACTTCTTTTACAAAGACCACGCTTACTGCAGCTGGGACTGCAGACAAGTGCTGATAGATATCGATTATCCAGATATCAAAGAGAACCCCACTCGACAGGTGAAGATCGAGCCTGCAACTAAGAAAAGGAAGTCAACACCGGCACCTCGATCCTAAGAACATTGCACTTTATTATTTTCTTTTAGGTTTTGAAGACTTCACGCTACCTCTGTGCAACATGAATGGTTTTCAAAAGATGGAGATTGTGTTTTGTAAATACGGGTGTAATCTGGTGCTTATGTAATTAGTACTGGAATGCATCTTTATATTTCTGTCTTTGTTCACTATTTATCATTGTATACATTTCATTCGCTGGAACTGCAAAAGGAAGGCGAGTTGACTCATCTCATTCATAGCTCATATATAAGAGAAAAAAGAGAGAGAAAGAGGGAAATCAGAAACTATGATCAGTTCATACAATAGCCATGTTGCACCAAAGCTCTATACTAACTGAAAGAATATAAGAATCTTGTTACAGATCAGTCACATAAAAGCTATATTTATAAAAAGGTATCAGTCCTTCCAAATTTAGTTTGATCTCTCTTTTTCTCACTCCTCACTGCAAAACAGAATGACAAATATATATATTTGAACTCTTGTTGTTTTGCTAGTTCATCTTAACTTCAATCTGGAAAATTTGCAAAAGTGTTTTAGTGATCCCAAGTGAATATACCAGGCCAGATGGGGTTTGAGTGATCTAACGCTTTATCAGTTGAAGTTGTTGATTAATGACAAGTTTAATGTAAGAAGAAGAAAAGATAAAGAAATAAAAAGCTTGTTTGAAGATAGTGATGGCTGAGTGAGAAGGTGGAGTAGGGACAGAAGAAGGAAGGATGTAATGTAACCTAACCAAATTTAAATAGAAACAATGAGATGCAGGCAGCAGAAGCCAAGCCATTGCATAAATCGCTTGACAATACGTTCAAATCATGATTTTGGAAATAGGGTTCATTTCCTCACGCAAGATTGCTCATGTCCTTTGTCACCTCACATTGATATAAGATTGATTAATTACGTCTAACCTCCGACTAGTCCTTCCTCTACTGCCTGCAGGCAGCCCCAAGTTTCCGAGCAAGTTGAGAATCCAAGGCCAAAATATCTGCCTCTGCCTAACCTAATATTAATAATGATAACAAAAAAAACCATACATATCTTAAAACTTTTTTGGGTAACTGTGTATTAAAAAGTTAAGTTATAAATTGGTTGATTTATGTGCATATGATAAGTGAATTTGGTTTTAGCTTGTTAGAGACATTAACATGCATGTATGAATTGAAGAAAAGCAGAAAAGGGTCCAGGCTTTTCGAAGGGGCACAAGGAAAGGAAAGAAAATTAATTAGGGTTTGGAAGAGAGAATGTTGAGAATTAGGTAGAGGAAGAGTGAGATTAAAAAATGAAACCAATCGTACGAAGTCATTGATTGACGGGGTGGTGGTGGGCTGTGGACTTTGTGCCAATTGCCATGCCTGTGCTTGTGCTTTTTGCAGATTTGCTTAGACAAGGAAAAAGAAATTGGCGCACCATTATTGTACAATTAGACATTCTTAGCTAACTTCTGTTTCAGAGTACCTTCGCTTTGGATTTGGAAATCCCTTTTGTGGCCTTCAAGAACCAATAATTCCACTTAAATTTCTTTCTCCTTATTTACAAGTCATCTCTCCGAATTCCATCATGTCACATGGTGCTTGGGAAATTATAAGAAATAGCCCAAATTTTTTTGGTTTTAAAAAATAACTAACCCCATAAATTTATATAATTTGTCTACCACTTACATGTAATATGACTAAATTACCTCTTCTTTCCTTAACCTTCGGCTCCCTCTCAAACCCAAACAATCCAACTGGAAACTAAATCATCAACGAAGAAGATGATGGATGGTGGCAACTACTCCTTTAAAGTACATCACCCTTTTTTTATTGGTTTACATGTTTATTTCCAATTTAGGTTAAAATGGGTATTTTTGATTTAGTTTTTTTTATTGGATTTGAGTTATTGGCTTGGAATTTTTTATTTGTAGTATTTAAATGCATGAAAATTGTGTTTGAATGATGTATTAGAGTAGTTTAGATGAATTTTTAGAGTTGTGAAGCTTTAATTCGTGCTGAAAAACCAGGACTCAATGGAATTTGCAAATTGAAGCCAAAAACCTGTGTGGTCCTATGGTTTGAATCACATAAAACTGTTTATGGTGACTTGGATTTTTCGGTAATGATTTTAACGCTTCCCAACTCTAAAAATTCATTTAAACTGCTCCAATAAATCATCTCAATACTATTTTCATGCATTTAAACACTACAAATAACAAATTCCAAGCCAATAATTCATATGCAATAACTAAAATATTGTTGAAGTAACAAAGTTACATAAATTTGAACATAGTATGTTATAAATGTGGACCTAGTATTGTATGATGGAAAAAAAGTCTTTTGAGAATTCTAGTCCTACATATATGTATATATATATATATATGTTAACAGGCTTTAACTATGCAGTTTTATAATTATTCTTTTAAATCAAAAGATGCATCTTTGCCTCTCACTAATAAAGCAACTTAATAGAAAATAAAAATAAAAAACTTTTTTACTAAAAATGATATGATAAAATATTGAAGTGGCCCATGCAGGTCTCGAACCTGCGACCTTCGCGTTATTAGCACGACGCTCTAACCAGCTGAGCTAATAGGCCGGTTGTTGCTGTAAAACTTCAAGCATTTGCCACGTTATCTGTTACAAAGTAAACCACAAATAAAGCACGCGATCCAGTTATTCACAGAAAGCACGCTATGGAAAAGGATTACGAGGTATATGCTGGTTGAAATTTCTAACCATCTTATCAGTTTTCATGTTGTTTTGTTGAATTACGGATTTGTTTTTTCGAGGTTTTTATGCCCGGGGATTATAGGTGAATAATCATAATTGAGATTAGGGCGTGTTGGATTTTATAGAGTTTATGGCTATTCTGTTTCGTAACTAATAGTAAATTTGGTAATTTTGATAATTTAGTCAGCTATTTTGTTTGAACATTGTGATTTTTATCTCTTCGGTGTCATGTTAGTTATGGAAAGCATGTAATTATTGTAGACTGAAGCGAAAAAGCAAGCTGCTGCTGATGTATTGTTCCAATATTCCACATTTGCGATGGCTTGTATTGGGAATCAGAGTTCACCTCCTGACTTGAGATTGCATTTGATGAAGGTAAATTCTGGTTTCTTCTTTTAACGTGGCATTTTTGTTGTTTCGTTTGATGGTTCAAAATGCTATGACACTGTTTGATAATTGCCCCAATTTGAGCCATGTTGATTGACGCAAATATATTTCTTCTTTCTCCATTTCTTCAGGAGATTTCGGGGTTGCCAACTAGTCTGAAGAGGGAGCCAGCTCAGACTCAGCTGGCGGCTTCTCCTGATCCAATGGTCGAGTCTTCAAGCTCAGGTGCCAAATTGGACAAACCTGATAGTTTCCGTTAACTCTAGCTTGAAGCAGATTGTGTGTTAGTTGCTTCTGGGTCCTTTACATTTCAATTATTTTCTTGTCGGTGCATAATACGTACTCTTGACATGGAACATGTAACATGCAACATGATCTAGTGTTTGCAATATGATATATCAAATGTTTACTTGTGAATTATGCTGTGATGTTTCTAAAATTTTTCTAATAGATAAAATCTCCAAGTTCATATGAAGAAGTGGTTTGTTAGTCATGTTAATAAATCAGACACTACAGTCTAGCTATCAGGAGGTTGGACTCGTGTCATGCATGATTTTGTTTGATTGAAGTAGATGTGCGTGGCTCAATCATGATATGGTGCATAATGACAAAGCATGTTCTTGTTTCTGCAGCATGTTATTTATTCTCTTTGCTTTGCCTCCCTTTATTTGTTCTAGGATGCTCTTGACGTGACGGTCCTGTAGGCCAACATATCCAGAGAAGGCTGTTAATGAAACAAGAATAACAGTCATTGGCTGTTGGCTCTAATTTTTGTTGTCCATAGGTTCTCTTCTTGAGTTTTTCAGCCTATATTGTTTTGACATTTTTATGATCTATTAGTTCGATCTTTGTGCATAATTTGTTCACTTTTATATCTACTCTTTTCTTTTATAGTGAAAGTATCCTTGTTTACTCTGTAAAAAAAAAAAGGAATTACATTCAGTTAACCCAGTTAGGTGTGTAAAAGATGGAGATTAAAGTAGCAGAGATATCTCACAATGTTTTGTTGGTATGTGACTGAAACTTTAGTATACTGTTTTTTTTTTTGGTAGTAGAACTTTGTGAGTAGAGTCTGTAGAGCAATGAAATCACATACTGAGATATCCTCTCTATCTCTCTTATTTTCTTTATACATGACTTGCATGTGTTGCCTTTTCCTTATAACATTATAGTTCTAACAATGATGACCTCAGTAATAATAAAGAAATAAATAAACAAAAATGTCATATTAGCATATGGACAAACATTAATTCCTCAAATTTTGTTAAAAAATACAGTAGTTAATAAACTAGAGTAGATTCTGCATTAACCATGGTCCACAAAGTAAGCATATGATATTTAGAAGGGAATTGCAAAGACTTTACGCGTATTAATAATTTGTTTTTGTTCATGCTTTGCACTTCAACTTTAAAATCTCACTTAAAGTTTTCCTATATTGCATCTACTAGAACTGCACTCTCCACTGCTTTGCAGTCTGAAACTATAAAGTAAGAGCAAGGGACTTTTGTTTCTTTGTTAATAACTAACTGCAGAGGTGAATGTGAGACACAAATTCGGTTGTGAACTTGTCTGCCCTTCTAGGTTTGTCTGGTTTTTGCATCTAATCTTTCAGCGTCCTCTTCATTTACTAAAACTGAAACAAGTGAGACTTCATTTTTATGATCACCTGGTTTGTTGAACCAATACATTTTTAAGTGGTTAATCTTTTAGTGTCCTCTTCATTTTCTAAAACTGAAACAAGTGAGACTTCATCTTTATGATCACCTGGTTTGTTGAACCAATACATTTTTAAGTGGTTACCTTGTTATAGCAGTTGCATTGTGGTTGATTTCCTAATCCTTTCTCCCTAGTAACTTATTTCTATTATACAAACACAAGTATCAGGAGCTTGGCCTGTTACCAACATTCTTGTGTAGCTTAATATACGGTGGTTCATCTTCTTCATTGACCATGTTTAGTATAAGAACAGGTTGGTTGATTCACCCTGTAATGGCAACTCTTGCTTCAAAGTTGAAGACCATTTAGATTGATATTAATATCTTCTTATCATATATAGTCAATTATTAAATTATCATGATTTTCAATTAAACTCTCACATTAAACAAAATTCATCATTCACCTTTTGCTCTGGGTTAGTCAACTCGTCTTTGCTAAAGAAACGTTCAGCGAGTTTAGGTAAAATCTAGGTTGAGTTGTCCTATCACAATTACATGAACACGAAGGCTTCTCAGTACTGATATTATGGTAGTAGTGTAGGCGTGATAGTGTAGTTATTTTCCTAGTGTTGGTTTGGTGATGACTTGAAGCTCTGGTCAATGATTGTGATGGTCTTGTCTAAGTCCTCAAATGTAAATGTATAGATAAACGGTATTCAACTATAAAGATGAAAATTATAGTGAAAAAGAATGTAAATAGGAATAGTCTTCGAAGCTTCCCGTGTAGCTCAGAGCTTTCTTAGCAGTTCGTACTATCTTTTGTTTGTCCTTCATGTATGATGCATGAGCATGAGAGTTGAGGAGAATGTATGTGGTTTTCATAATTGGTGACTAGCCTTTTAACTCTTTGGATGCTTCTCTCGTTCTATGAAGTACATGTTAGTTTAAATCTTTATATGATCCTGATCAAAATAAATGATTTTTTTTAAAAATTATTTATAAATGATTTGAATATAATTTGTGATTAAATGATTTTTTATTAAAAATTATTTAACGAATTTAATTTATAAGTTCATATATTTATTTTTAAAATTAAATATGAAAATAAAAATGAGATAGAAAGAAAATTAGGATAAGAGAATTGCATTAAAAGTTTGAAGATTCATGAGTAATATGAACCATTGATTTTAATATTATCTAATAGTTTATAATCTGTATACAAATTTGTGTTTAACCTCATATTTTTATTAAACTAATATTTATCTCTCAAAAAATTAATACTGTTTTTGGAGAATAAATATTAATTTTAAAAAAATATGAGGTTAAATGTTTTTTTTTAATTTAATTGAGAGATTATTGTAATTTTTCCCTCTTAACCTTAGAAACTTGACGACTGAAATTCTCTAGCATTAAGGTGGTTGATAAATTATCAACATTTGGTATACAAAGTCTATATATGGTTGATCACACGACTCCAATTTTTATTAGACCCTAATTAACTTAACAAAAGCATTAGAATAAGTTTCCACTTTCCAAACGTAAACCACAAAACACATCATAAAATCTGAAACAAACATGCAAGGCCAAGTACATCAACAGCCAAAAGAAAGAGAAATTAAAAATAGAAACCCCCAAAACTCATGTTTCCTTAGGAGGGCCCTTCTTTGCAGCCTCTGCCGCGGCTTTTTCTGCTTCAATCTCAGCAACGATGTCATCAATTTCAGCTTCATCAAGTTGTCGCAGACCATGATCCTTTGTCATCACAGCAACTTCTATGTTTTTACCTCCGCTTTCAACAACCTGAGAAATATAAGATATGGAAATTTTAGAAGTCAGGTTTCTCAAGACAAAGGTACGTGCTTGCTTGTTACAGTAGTGTATAGGAATGCTAAGGAATACACTTGCTTAACAAGAGCATTAGAGGTTCAATCGTGAGTAAACAAGGTAGCCATGCAAAAACATGTAAACCATTCTGTGTAAGTGGCATCCGAGAAACACTGCAATCTAAACCATAAGAGCAATCCCACAGCATGTATCAGGTTTTAGCAGAGGTTAAATATAGCTTGATTGTCAAGCTACCAATTATTACTAAGAACATAAGAGATTATAAACCAAATGATTAATTTCTACTTTGCAGTGATTTTATGTATCAGTAGCATTCCTAGATAACCTAGTAAATATATGGCTAGTAGTAGCCAGTAAATTCATAGCTCAAAACCAATTGTTGGTTCCATAACTCTGTTCCAACATTGCCCTCAAATATGCACTGGTCAAGAGAAGAGATGAGTATGACAATGTATTATATCCCTTCAAGAAGTAGTTCATCATGCAAAGCAAATTGATATACTTCATCATCTCAAATGCTTCTAATACAGACAAAGAATGAAGATAAGAATCTTTAAATACATTAACTGCTCTCAGAGTTCCTTCACTGAATGTCTTCCACAAGTAAAACTTAAGAGCATTATCTTTCCATATTATCATAAAAAGGCCATTCATACACCTGCAAAAATACAAAGCTACTACACATCCAAGAAGACCAAAAAAATGCTAATATGTTTTAAAAAAATTTGTATGATATATAACTACTTGTTGCCTTCCCAAGCAACCACCACCAATTTGCTCCTCTCTCTCTCATTTAATACCTCTCATATTTTAGTGCCTCAATAATGTTTTATGCTTGTTCAAAAAAAAAAAAAGAAACTTAAAAGACTTGTTATGAGTTATCTGGCACATATAGACTCAAAGAGAAAAATAAATTAATAAATGAATACTTAATTAAAATCTCTTCAATAAAATCTTCTTATATGGTTAAGCATCAAAGCTTGCATGATGACTAAAATGTGGTAGCAATACAACGATATGTAAACCATTCTGTGTAAGTGGTATCCTGAAAACATTGTAATCTGAAATGTAAGACCAATTTCACTGCACATCACACAGTTTTAGCACAGGTAACTATAACTTGATGGTCCAACTGCTAATATTAATATGAACATGCAGTTATAAACCAAACTATTAATTTCTAATTTGCAGTGATTTTATATATTTGTAGCATTACTAAAATAACCTATTAAATATAAAGTTAGTATATAACAATAGCATGTAAATTCCTAGCCTCAACCAATTTGTTCGTTGCCAACATTGCCCTCAAATATGCACTGGTCAAGAGAAGAGATAAGTATGACAATGCATTATATCCTTTTAAGAAGTAGTTTGTCGTACAAAGCAAATTGATGTACTTCATCACCATGCTTCTAATATAGACAAAGAAATGAGAAAAAACCTCTAAATATATCTAACTGCTCTCAGACTTCTTTACACAAGTACAAATGAAGAGTATGGTCTTTAGATAGTACTCGAAAAAGGATAATGAAGAGTATGGTCTTTAGATAGTACTCGAAAAAGGATATTAAGGAAATTAAACCATTTGTATATAAAAACAAAAATATTACAATAATAAAGTTTATATCCCACTTTTATCCCAAACAATGTGGTACTTGATTTGTCAACACCAACAAATGATGAGATAAGGTGATACGTGTATACTTATGTCATATTATATGCCACACATTTCTTATGATAAAAGCTTTGTAACTATAGCATTTACTCATATAAAATTGCTGACAGAAAAATGAATAAGTTATCAAATGGATAAACAAGCCAAAAGAAACAAACCTCAAGCAATGCTCGGATTGCAAGCTTTATAGTTTCTCGCCCTGCAGTTTCTTTATAATTTTTCTCAAGAAACTCCCTCATTGAATTAGAGTTTCTTCCAGTTGCATTAGCTTTCCAAGCAGAAAATGTCCCAGACGGATCTGTCTGATACAGTGCCGGTTTACCAGAGTATGGATCAAAGCCCACAATCAGAGTCGAAAGACCAAACGGTCTCACACCACCACTTTGTGTGTATTTCTGCTGAAGACCAGCTATGTAACGAGTAATATACTCGACAGTCACTGGATCCTCGACAGTCAGCCTGTGGCTTTGACATTCAATCCGTGCCCTATTTATCAGGACACGCGCATCTGCTTTGAGTCCAGCACAGGCCAATGCAATGTGATTATCCAAGCTCACAATCTTCCTCACCGACCTGCAAAATTACGCATAAAAGAAAAATAAAAATAAAAATCTAGAAATGCAGTTTAAACAACAATGGACCAAAAATGCAAGCCAATTAAATATGCAATTGATGTGCCTTATATTTCGAGCTCCTCATGAACCCACAACTTTGAACAAGTCTAGATACCAAAGCTAATCCAACAAATTGAAACATATTCATTTCATTCACAAGTGAAAATTTCACAATTCAATTTTTTTTTTCCTGCAGAATTATGCATAAAAAGAAAAAAAAATCAACAAATACAGTTTAAACATGATTAGACCAAGAACTCATGCCAATAGCCATAAAAATATGCGTTTGGTGTGCCTATTGAGACAGATATCTTGGTATTTCTTAATTTTGGAGCTCCTCATGAATCCACAACTTGAAAAACTCTAGAAACCAATTGTAATCGAACTCATTGAAACATATTCATTTCATTCACAAGTTACAATTCCAAATTCATTTTTTTCTTGCAGCATTACGCATAAAAGAGAAAAAAAAATCAACAAATACAGTTTAAATAGCCATAAAAATATACAAGTATGTCTGTCTATTGAGATAGATATCACCAATGCTAATCCAACCCATTGAAACAAATCAATTAAATTCACAAGTGACAGTTTCAATTTTTTTTTGCATTAAAAATTTGACTTTACAAATTAAATTAACAAGTGAATTTGACTAAAACCCTAATGTGGTTCCCTTCATGAATCCACAACTTGAACAAGTATAGAAACCAAAGCTAATCCAACCCATTTAATCATACTCATCTCATTCACAACTAACAGTTTGAAAATTCAATATTTTGGCATTGATGATTTGATATAACTAAACGAAAAATGTAAATTTGACAGAAACCCTAATGTGGTAGCAACAGAATCGAAAAGGGTGTAAAGTTAGAGGTTTGTTAATATGAAAAGGAAGAGAACCTGGAGTCTTGGAGTTTGGCGGTGGATTTCTTTTCGACGCCGAGAACGATGGTATCGGTGCCACGGACACCGACGGCGGCGTTGCCTTTGCGGACGGCCTCGAGAGCGTACTCCACTTGGAAGAGATGCCCATCTGGTGAAAATACCGTAATTGCTCTGTCGTACCTCGCCATTTATGTTTCTTTTCTTTTGCTTCGATCTCTCTGTTTGCTCTGTTTATGTTAGATTCTTGTTGGAATTTCTTCAGCAACTTAGTGAACAAGCCACTCAGGTAAATGACTAACCGCACAACAAATATTTCTTTAGGCACCTAAATTGGATAGTTGAGAAAAACTCTGGTGCAGTATTCCATGCTAACTATCGTGGATTGACCAATTGGATAGTACCGTGTCGTGCGGGTGGTTTCGCACGTGACTTGGGCTTCGGGGCTGTCCACACTATTTGCCTTTAACAAAAAATTATGCAACTGATTTCTTAACAAACTTATTATTAAAATTAAAAGAATTGAGGTTATATAAACTGTTAAAAATGGTTTACAAACCCATTTTCTAGATACATCATTTATAAATTATCAAAAATATATTTTTATTTAAAATATAATAATTTTAAATAAAACATTTATACTCAACTCTAAATTAATAAATTAGAATTTATGATATGAAAATACAATTAAAACATAGAATTTTCATTAAAATTTGATGAAAAAAGTGATTTATAAAATAAAAAATAAAAAATATATTTCCTAATAAATGATGTAGGTTAAGGATTTTTTTTTTTAATTTTAGAAATCTTCTATTAAATAAAATAGTAGAATATTGGATTTTTATTTGTAATATAAAGTTAGTTTTGAAATTGTTACATTATTGGATAAAAACTAAATTATTCAAGTTCTAAAAAATATAGTGTATTTAGAGAAACGAGTGTGGATAATATTTTAGGGAGTTCATATAGCATCACCCATTTAAAATTATATATATAATATAGGATAGAAAATTACAATCAAGGATATGGACGGTAGTATTGATAATAATCTCCAACACTCAAATTAGATACTAGGTAATAAAATAATATTATAAATAATTTCTTAATAAACCCATTATTAAAATTTTAAAAATATGTTTTTGTTTTTACATCTAACAATGACCCCAAAAAAAAAAAAAAAAAAAAAACCTTATACTTTGTACATTTACCTATAACTCAATTATTTTTCTGTCCATATTTTTCCNCATCTAACAATGACCACAAAAAAAAAAAAAAAAAAAAAACCTTATACTTTGTACATTTACCTATAACTCAATTATTTTTCTGTCCATATTTTTCCCTACAATTGTTTTGATAGAGTTGTTCTTGTTAAGGATTGTTTAGATGTAACATGTTTTTTTAAGTAACTTGATTTTAACTATTTATGATACTTTTTTTTAATTTAAATATTGCAGATATGACTGTTGCAATTTTAAGAGTGTGTGTCTAATAATATGTGCTAAAGAGAATAAAATTGTTTTATAAGAAAGACATAAAGTTGATATTTTGTTACTTGTAATGATGTAATGTGGGATTATTTTAAAAATAAATAAATAAAGCATTTACCTCCTCTCCACAATGTGTAAGAGATATCGCTTCTGAAACTGTAGTTAAGATTAATAAGAGCAAACATAAACTTAAAAGTAATGAAACAGAAAAGGAAACTAAAGGCAGAAAACATCAACTTGGGCACGAACATCTTAACATTTCATAAATCACTCAGTTCCACAGTGCCAACATCACATGTAAATTCGAAGCTGCACCAAACAAGCTGCTGCTGCTGCTAATTTCAAACTTAAACACGAACTAGATACCAGAAGCATAGCAAATCGACCCAAATTAAGGGCATGACTCGGCATAACGACATTAGTTGCATAGTCCAATAGGAATCAACATCAACAGTACTTGACATAAATTGATCATAAACACGCACATGTTTGCACAGCAACTTCTTGGAATAGACTCCTAAATGTGATGAAATTAAGCAGCATACAAAGGATAGGCATCATCATGTGAGCATCCATGCAGATGCCTGCAGCAGGCTTCACATGAAAGTTGTTGATCAAGCTAACCCAGGTTTCTCCTTGTAAAGGTAAGGATGGTTGCCAACAGGCGTTCATTGTTGATAGGCTTGGTAAGATAAGCGTCCATGCCCACAGACAAGCACTTGGCTTCATCCGATAACATAGCATGTGCAGTTAGTGCAACAATGGGAGTGTGCATGGGTGTTCCAACTTCCAACTCCCTGATTTTTCGTGTGGATTCGTAGCCATCCATGACTGGCATCTGTTTCAAGATATAAAACAAAGAGAACGGTTAGATTAACAAAAATTGTAAGATGCTAGGAAATTGATAAAATAATGTTGCATCTTCTTACTTGACAATCCATGAGGACCAAGTCATAATGATGGTATTCAGGTGGTTCTTCATCCGGTCTTCGAGGAGGTTCACCTTTTCCCAATTCTTCATATATCATCTTTTCAACTGCCCTCAGTGCTTGCTTCCCATCTCCTACAACAAACACAGTAGCCCCTTGTACTTGCAGCAATTTGGCTGCAACTTTCTGGAGTATCACTGTGTCTTCCACTAGCAATATCTGTAAGCCTTCAAGGTTTTTCTTGGCAGCTTTACCTTTAGCTTTCGGAGAGCTGCTGCTTTCGCCCCCACTGCCATCTCCTCCTTCCCTGCCCCCGCCCGGTTGTTGTACTTCTTTGCCTTTAGAACTTTCACCTTGAATTCCTTTGGAACTTGAAGCTTGTCCATTGCCACTTGACTTGGAATCTCCACTGTCTTGTACATTGGAGGAGGAGGGAGGTAGATCTCCTTGAGCAGACTTCTGAGTCAGCTCAGTTTGTTGATTAGATGGAGTATCATTTGCAATTCTTACCATTCTCTCACCTTGGGTTATACAAAGCACAGAACCGAATGCATTCTTCTCAGATAAAATGGAATCAGATGAAGTGCTGGCAGGACTGTTAGAGACAGTGGACACAATCTCAGAACCTCCCTGGGAATCACTTGGTGCAGCTTCGGTTGCATTTTCATTTGAACCCTCAACAGCTGGCTCATCAACATTTCTCCCACTTAACAATGATTCCAAAACGTAAATCATCTTTGCCCTATAAAGGGGCTTGTTGACAACCACGCCATACCCTCTATTCCTCAGCTCAACCTTGATGAAATTAGGTGTGTCATGTCTTAGCGTCCATGCAAACTTTGCTTCTCCAGAGAACCTGTCGAGGTAGTTAAGCTGATCCACCCACATTGTTGTTGTGAAGTCCAGAATGCCTATATCAATCACAATAATGAAGGCAGAGTCTGGCATGGCTCTTATCCTTGTCATTTCAGATTTCAGCTCTTCACTTAATGAATTCTGTTCCTCAATTGCGCTATTGCTGGAGCTAGTAGTACTGCTGGGACTGCAGAGTCCAGGAAGCAGTTGTGTCAGCTCATTCCACTCAGATACTTCAAAAGTGGTCACGTTGTTTCTGCGCAACAACTGTGACATAACCTGCCTTCCCACGCTACCAGTTAAGGCAAGGAGAACCTATAAACATTTTCAATACGTTAGAAACCGAACATGCATGCATGGATCAACGTCCATTTGATTTATACCCTGTCCACTGAAAATGAAAATTTAATTCATTCCAAGCTTTTTGTGAGAGTTTGCGTTTATATATATGCGTGTGAGAGAGATGTCCCATATACTAAGATCACTTTTGTTCTAATCTAATTATATGTGTAATACATGATTGTTTACATGATACCCTTTTAGAATATTTGTCCCGTATCATGCAGCACAGCATCCAAAACCCAATTGCCAAGCAAAATGGTTGCAAAAAATTTAACTTTTTTTTTTTTCTCAGTTGAATTAAAAAATTGTCATGTTCTCTTCGCAGAAGGATGCAACTTGCTCACCACCATAGGCCTTGAAAAATCAACTGGGCATGGCTGCTCTCTATCTTCCATAGGCGTGTTAAGCAGCACGTAGAATCGCATTAAGGTTCCTGGGGTGTCCTTCTTAACCACTTTTATTTCACCCCCCATCTTATGCACCTGCCGTCACATTAACATTAAATGATGAAAGGGCATTCAACATGAATTGATATAGATGTTCCCGTTACTGTAGATAAAACTACAGTTAATAAAGCAATAGAGTTGCATGTGCATGAAATTAAGATTGTATAGTATGCAAAGTTAGCTGATCTAGATTCAAGTTTGTGCCTGCATATGTGTATCAGTACTTTCATGTTGCTCTGTAACGCTGTGATATGGATTTATTTACTTGAGGAATCTTACCAGAGTTCGCACAATGCATAGTCCAAGTCCAGTACCACCATGCCTGCAAACAGATAAAAGTGATCTTCAGAAAAGAATTTCTACAAGTATCAGTTTATAGTTTTCAATGAATTGCTTATTTTCATATGCTTTGATGAAAAATGATGGAATCTGTTTAAACTACTTACATTCGAGTAGTGGAGGGATCAGCTTGTTCAAAACTTTCAAACACTGTTTCCCACTTAGCTGGGTCAATTCCTGCACAGATTGAGAGACATTTATAATATCATATTTAATTTTCAATGCATACAGGAATGTCAAAGTGGTTTCAGAAATTTATAAGGTTCATACATACCAATGCCTGTGTCATCAATTTCAAACCATAGGATCATCTTGTTTGCATTTTTACATGCCTTCTTCACATTGTTAACCTGTTGCTTGAACTTTGATTTGAGAACAAACCGTGATGGTCTCTTCTGCTCAAGCAGAAACTTTCCAGTGCCTTTGAAGGAATTCCAGGTCTCACACCAACCCCGGATGATCACATGACCAGCTGCAAGTCATCAAAACAGTCTCTTAATCACTCTAATTATACTTCCAATGATACTGTACAGACTACATATCTCATTTATTGATACAGCTTAGACGATTGGCAATATAATATTAGAGTTACACTTACAAGTTGTGAACTTTATGGAATTGCTAATTAGATTGGAGAAAATTTGAACAATTCTAGCGGAGTCCCCTCGAAAGTAATTTGGCATATCATCTGAAAGGAAAACGATTAGTAAGAAAATGTTTCAGAGTTCAATAACCAAATTTTGATAATATATGCACATATTATCAGATTCCTCATAAGAAGGTTAAAGTTGTACCAGCGAGGTCTAAAACAGTCTCCACATCGATGCATTGCACAGAGTACATGTCAATGAGTCCTTCAATTTCTTGCCCAAGGTTGAAATCAGCATCTTCCAGCACCAGTTTACCAGATTCAACCTGTACAATATTGGAGGAAATAGTAGGAAAATGATTATTACGCATCATAAATGCAGTATTGGCAATATAGCGTTATGGCTTTACAACTTTTTGCTACTCAGCATTTACAATAAAAAAGTTCCAAGACTGAATTAATTAAGAAACAAAAGAGTAATTTAATCATCCTAACAGACATTAAGTTTAGATTTATCAGGCAATTAAGTAAGTGGCAGAAGGTAAGAGACCAGTCTTTCTCATTTGCTGTATAAAGAAAATTCTGTAACTAATTGCAAAACGTGTGTTTTGGTACGTGTTATTTTTATAAAAATAGGAATACTGGTATGATAAATTTGCTGCTAAACAGAGTGAGGCAGTTCTAACAAGTCACCTTGCTGATATCCAATATGTTGTTGAGCAACCTGAGTAAAGCTGTAGAGCATTTTCTGATCTGGGAAATTGTTGCAAATTGTTCACCGTTGAGGCGTTCACTAGTTATAAGGATGTCCAGCAGCCCAATAACAGCAGCCATTGGTGTTCTCAGTTCATGACTGGAAGTTAACAAAAAGCAAATTTACTTTCCCATGACGTGATGTGAAAAGTAAAAATCTTTTAAAAGAGTAATAATGCTATACATAATATAAGATACATAGTGTTTCAGAAATTCTATCCCAAGTAACGAGTCCTCTATGTAATTTTGGCATATCTCATTTACTATATTAACTTATAATCCACATGTCAATTCAAGCAACATTCGAAGATGCATACATTATTAAAAGATGAAAAACTTGAGATAGCTTAGGATATGTAACATTACTCTCTTTACAAGTCTTTGGACAGTACAAGCTCGGAAATTGTGTGAAGTTAATGCTGGTCTAAAATGACTAATACTAATAAGAGTTCTCATTTGTTAACACAAATCTTAGTTATGCAATTCCATTTTCATTTACTATATGCATATGAAGAAACGATACGTTTAACATTATAAAACGGATACTGTTTCAGAATACATTTTCTCTGCAGAGAGCATACCTCATATTTGCTAGAAACTGGCTTTTGTAGTTGTTTGATGCCTCGGCCCTTCTTCGTGCATCAAGATGGCTTATCAGTTCTGCCCTTAGTTTCATTTCCTTTGAAACTCCATTTGTCAGAATCAAAATGCACAAACATCCAATGATTAGGATGCACACAGATGCAGATATCAGTATGATCAAAGTCTTAAAGGCTCTCTCATCAGCCTTCCCCATTATATATCCCCTTGGAATAATGATAACCCCCACCTGCACAAAGTGTAACTCAACTCAATGTCTTGTATGGTCATAAATCTAACATCTATGAGCAATCAAACAAGGAATTTAAGCGTTTTAGACATAATAGCATAGACAAGAATAGTTTAAAATTTAAGTAAGACTTACAATAGGAAGTCTCTTTAGATTCAGAAAAAATGAGTCAATATAATATCTCTGGGGGCCAAGCTTGGCATTCTCTATATGAACAACATGACCAGGGGGAAAGTTGTTTCCATAAACCGTCTTCAACCACTGTGCTCCCATTCTTATTACATGATTCTCAGAATCTACAGCCATCACAAGCTTGGGAGCCCCTGTTGAATTTGTTAAGAGTGGGGCATTTGTGGAAGTGGCCAGCAAGTAACCCTCTTGAGAGGTCAAATATATATGCCCACTATGGACCTCAACAAGCTCCTTCATCAGCTGGCCTACACTAAAAAGTGCAGTAGTGACTCCCACAACAGCCACAATACTTACATTTGACGGGTCCCAAACGGGCAATGCTGCTGAAAGCAATGGTGAATCAGTGTACTTACTCACAGCTACATGCCATGAGGCTACACCATCTGGTACTTGAGAAAGGCCAGCAATGTTGATTAGATCGTCCGGTGGGATTGGCCTTGCTTTTCCCACCTTTTCGCCAGTGGTGGGATCAAGTGGTTCACGATACCAAATGGCAGAAACATTACCCTTTATGGACTGGTCATTCCACCCTTGACGTGAAGCCATTAAATTGGTAGCATATGTCTTACCTGCACTGATTGAATAGTTTGAAAGATCAGAGTAAATGTAGAAGGTGTTGTTGCTCCTGTGATCTCTATGGAAGGCCTGCACAAAGCCGTTTCTGTAGTTTATAGTAATGGCATTGAGAGCTTTGCGACTTGCAAACAGTGCCCATGTTACATCCTTCATCATCTCGTAGAGCTGACAAACATTCAAAGTAAAAGCAAAAGTTAATGAACAATTTTGCCAAGTTGGTGTGTAAAGATGGTTATTAGATAATCACATTGTAAGAATAAACTCAAAAAGCTTAATTATCTATTAACCTCAATTTGCTCGGCTTGTGTTGTCTTCTTGTGATATCTTCTAATGACATATTCAGAAAGCTTCACTTGAGCTGCTGTTATCTCAGCTGTGGAGTTTAGGATATTCCACATCCGCAGCATGGGACGTTGTAGAAGTTCATAACGAAGGCCATAGGCTAAAGTGTCAAGTGATTTGGTAGTGTAAACACGAGTGAAATGCCATGTCAGAATAGTTAAGAGTCCAATCAAAATGGCCAACATGACCTGCAGATAGACCCATTATGAGAAAACAAGAAGCTCAAAACCAAAGCAGAGTTTTTGGACTAAAACAAAGAAAATCATTATGATGAGCTAGCTCTTCCATTGACCAGACCAGATTGGCTTTCTACTATTAACACATATTTATATACTAAAAGAAGACAAAAAGTAAATTCTCCTTCTGTGGCAAAGTTGGAAAAGCACACCGCCCAACATTCATCGCCTTTACAAAGGGAATGTCAAGCCATGATTTTTCCAACGCTACAGCAGTGAGTGAGAGGACTGAGGATATTTCAAATCGAGCATATATAAATATATATCTCATTTGTCAGTTTTTTTGTTTGTTTTACTATCAAGCCAGTCAAACATGGAGAGACGATAACTAAAAACCCAGTCTGTCTTCAAGTTCAGTAGTGAGTACTCCACCATAAACGGAAAAAATAATAAAAGAAGAGTAAACTCTTTTTTGTAACAATCTCAGGTGCGGACTTTTAATTCTTGTCAAGCCACGGTGGAGTGTTGGTGGTTACGTTATGTTGTCATGTTAACATTGTGGCATGGAAGTTTGAGCTTGAGCTATCAAAAAATATGAAAAATTTGTACGATAACTTGTTATACAGTTTCAAACTTTTGCATATTCAAACAAATGGATGAAAGATTTTGTAGCTATATATAATAATATCATAACTGGAAAGAAAATTTAGAAAATTTAGAAAATTTTTCACCAACCATGATAGCAAGGCGAACAACAAACACGCTGTAGTACGAGGACAAACAACGTGTAGTCGCAGCATGCAACTCGTCATCTTGAGCATCAGTGTTGGAGTACATCCTCCGGCCACGAGGAACGGTGTTTCTCCTCAAACTCCAAGAGGAGGCCATGGCCGTGATTCTGTCAAAGGGCCTTCTGAGAAGAGAGGCCATTTGGGGTGGGGTGGGTGGGGCTGAAGATGAGGCTTCAAGGGAAGCAGTGTGGATTATCTCTAATGCTTGCTTAGCTTCCATAGCTTTTGGTTGAGAGTAGTACTAGATAGAAAGTGTTTTTTATGCTTTTATTTTTGTTTTCACGAAACAAAAGAATGAAGAGTTTGAGAGTGGGTGGCGTTGTGGAGCGTTTGTGGTGGGTGGTGGTGGGGTGTTTAAATACACTGCTGGTGGTGTCATACCCCACTTTTTTCATGCCAAAGCTATAGCTATAGCACATCTCCATGCAATTTCTTTTCTTTCTCGAAGCTGTCCAATTGTGCGTTTTTATTCCTCAACCACAAATATTTTGCCACATCTCCCCTCCCTTTTCTCGTATTTGCTTTCCAAAATTCTCTTTGCTTGCCTCTGTTATCAGGGTGTTATTGGAATTTCACTTGTTCTTGAATACTTTTCACTAATTAAGACTAGGAGATCAATTCAATATTATTCATGATAAGTTGTAAATATTATTACAAGATTTCATGCACAATTAATGACAGATAAATCATGAGTTTCTCTTCATATTTTAGTGAGGAACTCTTTGCTTATTAATTGCATGGTGGCAGATATATCATTACAATATGAATCAAGTTTGGATAATTAGGTGAGTGATATTATGTTCCTTTCATATGGTGGCACTATCGCTAGCTAGCGAGCTGTGTGAGGCTGAGACAAAGTGACAGAAAATACCTTGGCCAATAATTGAAAATTCCTAAAAGTATTTGGTTGATTTAATGACAATTGAAAAGGGTCTCCAAAGATTATTTAAAAAAAAAAAATTTTGAAAAAGGGCATACAACCAAAGGGCAATATGCCCATTATCTTCAATTCTCATCTCATTTCTGAAAAGGTCAAAGGAATCCTGATAATACAACAAATTAGCTAGGTTGAGAAGTAAAGTGAAGAAACAAGAGAATAGGAGAAGTCGATATCATATCAGTAACAAATTGGTCACTCAAATAAATTTTTTTACTCTTACTGGTCTCCAAATTCCCATAAGCGAAAGAGACAGCACCCTCGTACTCACAAAGCAGGTGTCTTGTTGGAGGCCAATATCTGGAAACTTGAGGGCCACACACTGATGGATCAAGTGAAGGGGTCACTCCACTGACTACTTTTCTCTTCAGGGCCTTGGATTTTTTTTTGTTTTTTAATTAACTGGGGCCTCGTAGTTTATATTATTATTTTTTTTTACATAGTTGTGCTGATGGGACAAGGGAAAAATGAGTCTACTACAGCCGTTTGATCTTCAATTTCATGACTTGGTGATGGAATTATTGGTGTTGTCTGTGGCAAAATTTGATACGATATGATGGGAAAATTTACAACCAATATGATCAGATGCTATGCTGTTGATGGAATTTAAGATAAAAAGGTGAGATAATTGAGAATTCTTGTGAAAAGATCAATAACTAATATATTACTTAAATATAGGATCTACAACTCCTAAATTCCCTGAAATGATTCCATTTTGATATTGTCATTAAAAAGAATATTCTTCTAACGTGAAAAGTTGAGTTAAAATTTTGTGTCGATGGCACAAACTGATATGCAGCTATCAATTTGGGTGTCTGTGATGGGTAAACTCCAACTGAAGTTTTTACAAATTTCTAGAAGATTGTACATAATCAAGAAGACGACAAGGCATAACGATACAAAAACAAATTTAATTCACAAGATTCTTTTTTTAATTTTTGTTTATATTGTAAGGTCTTTTCATGTGATAAGTTGTCAACCATGATTGGCCACTTTCTTTCACTAAGAAGAGCAAACCACTGAGGGCTCTTGTGAATCAAATCCAACCATTAGAGAGAAAGAAAGCGTTTTGCGAAAATGTAAAAACACGTTTGAGTGACATAATTTGGGTGGCCAAATTGGTGGTAGTTGACAAAAACAATCGATAAGGACTCGTGATGGTGGCATGAATGTCATGGCAGGCATTTGATGAAATGAAAACAAAAAGATAGAGAGAGAGACTTCTCGGGCATAAGCGTGAGCATGAGCGTGAATAATGTGGCTCTCCAGCCTCTCAAATTCCTGCTTTGTGACTCCACCTCAGTAATCCATGATGCTATTTGCCATCAGGTTTGAGGAGGTGAAACACGGTCGGTAACTTGGTGAGCTC
>JANKKB010029882.1:16342-34052 GCA_026225775.1 Bursera palmeri | reverse complement strand
TAAAAGGGTAAATAGAATATAATAAGGATTCTGAAGTAAATTCCTTTCCTAACTCTAATTGATTGCCATAATTTCACACCAACGGCATATAAAAATTAAACTAACGAGTGCATTAATTGCTAGTTGATCTCCTATTCAAACATATGAAAGACTAGCATGAGTCTATAGTCATTTTACTACGTCTCAGCGAAGGAATCATTTTTTTTGGAGGTATATGTGTTCAAATGTAATCCGAAACAGATTCTTGGGCCCTTCATGTATTAATTTGAGAAAGGCAACAAACAAGAGAAGCAATGCCACCGAACATGAAGATGATACATTACATTAACCAGGAAATGCCTTTTCAGACCATTATTTACAATAAATCTGTGCACATGGCCGTTTTTTTAGTATATATTCAACTGAAGACATACACATCCCCAAGATTTCTACAACATCTAAATGATTCTGAAGCCACAACTCCGTTATTTCTGCACACCTATATATGTATGTTCAAACCTATTATACGTGTTATTACTAAAAACAGTTCTGGCCAATATAGATTCTCAAATGCGAATAAAACATACTGTGTCTAAGCCAAGATTTTCACTAACATAATCCCACTTTTTATTTCCTAACAAACGCGTCAAGCCGCTCAATACTATAAGAACAGCTTTTTTTGTTATTATTATTACTATACAAACTTTGCTTTATGCAACTGAATGCCTGCCAGGGGAAAAAAGATTGATTTATGCTAAAACTGGACTGAAATAAGATAATAAAAATCAGTGGAAAAGATTGATTTCCGCCAAAACGTCAATATCGTAATTGATCTACAAAACCTTTTCGTATCAGTTTACTACCAGTTAAAGGGAGCTATTTGATTCTTATTTAAAAGAAGAAGAAAGTTAAAAAGTCTCATCAGTTAATATTGGTAAATGGCAACTGTAATCCCATTGCCAAAAGTCTCGTCAGTTAATATTGGCAAGTGGCAACTGTAATCCCGCTGCCTAACCGAGGGCAGCTTTCTAAAAAACATTATTTAATCTGATGTACTTGAAACGAAATCAATTTAACCAAATAAACAGCCATCCAACAAGAGGTTTATGCTCTTTCATCCATTGTTACCTCAAGTGATTTTCTTATTCACATAGGCAGCAGATGTTTCTAGCTCAGAGTGTCCTAGTAGCTTAACGGTCATGTTGCTTTTATCTATTAGCTTATTATTCATGTAATCTCACACTCTCACAAGTCACACGAAAGCAATACTCTAAGGGCATTACAACACATAAACAAGAATGCTTAATGAAAATTCACCAATTTCCCTTCTCTCCTTTATGATCTATCTTGCCTCAGTTGAAGGTGATCAAATCGCAGAAGCAGGCACAAGATTTCAAATTTAGCAGGGTATAAGTGCCTCAGATTAAGCAAAATACAAAATTGCAGAACCAGTTACAAGTTCCAATTCACTTAATAAACAAAGCCAGCAAAGTAGACATGACCCAGTAAGCAGAGTACCAAATTGCAGAACTGGGTTCAAGATTTAAAATTGATCAGAGAAGGCCATCATTGCCTCGAGTTAAGTAGAGCACCAAGGGCCAAACAAATGCGACAAATTAAAAAAGAACACTATAATCCCCAATTAAACGGAAAGTCTAAAATCATCTCAAATTTTTTAATCAAGACAAATTTGGTTGTTTTAGTTGATATGACTTTTATATAATCAATTATTTTTAGAATATAAAATTTAAATCTGATTATTTAAAAATTACCACAATTCCAAACTCTTCCTACTTCCTTCTGTAATTGGCTTCAATTACACTGATTGTTCAGCATCTCATAACTTTATTATATTTGATTACGAGTCACAGCTTTGTTAGGAAAAGTATGGAACGTCAGAGCTTTGGAAACTACAAAATCCTTTATCCTTTCATGCTGTCTCTAATGATAACTATTTTGGGATATTATGAAAGGGAAGAAGGTGATTTTACACTATTTTTGTTCTTCGTTTTCGTGACCCACCTTTTCTTTTTATCGGATGCAAAAGGGAAATTTCAAATTAATGTATAAAATCTTTGGGGGTAATAAATAATAATCCAGGATACACACAATCCCCCTTATATCTTGTCACGTCAATTACTAAAACAATTTTTTGTAAAATTAGATGTTAGAACAATAGCTACTACTTCAACTAGAAACATTTGATACACCAAGGAAAGCAATCTACTCGAAAATTTTGAGGTAATGGACGTGCAAAAAGAGTCCAGGTAGCAAATCTAGATGGAGATATAGATTTTAGAGTGGCTTATACGAAACCACATTAAAAGTAAGGAATCGGGAATCCAAAAGGCAGCTCATTCTTGATTGCCATTAATTCTTTTAAAAGAATATGCACCAGGCACCGAGTAAAGGTCCATATGCATATGAACCAAAAATCACCAAAAAAACTCAAAACGAATTATGTACAAGCTACAGGTAAGGTAAGCTTTCCTTTCCCTGGCCTTGGCCTTGCATTGCATCATAATTCAAAAGCTCTCATCAGCTGTTTCAGTACCCTTTACGGTAGAGAAAGGAGTATCTTCCTTGCCAAAAAGCTTGCCTCGAAGATGGCAAAGATCTGGACGGGCTTGGGAAAGATATTATTCTCTTTTTGTCCAAAAACAAAACTCTACTTCTGCTGGAGAAATTCTGGAGAAGAGATAACACCACCCCCACAACTCAATTAATATCTCTATTCACATGCATGTGATGTCTGAGACTCTCAGTAGTGAACAGTCAACACTAAACACCAAAACAAAGGAAATTTACTTGCAAGGCAAAAGGAAGACTGAATGTGAATGCCCAGAACAAGCTCTAGAGATTAACCCATCAGAGACAACTGGCTTCATTAGGTTATAAATTTTCTGTTTTTGTTTTAGAAATTTATGTTTCAAAATAAAAATAGAAAATTTATTTATGTTTGGTTATGTGTTTTGTTAGACCTTTTTTTTTTTTCCCAAATATTAACCGAGGAACAACCAAGTATCACACATTCTAAAAACATAAACAAACGGTTAGCATTTCTTACGGGATTTAAGCTCAATATCGCAACCCAATCCCTAGGCCTGTAAAAAAAAAATCCAAACATAGTCAGATGTAGGTAGCTAGCTTCCACTTCTGATAAAGTGATGATGACGATACAAGACAGTGTTAGACTTAGCTGAGCTAGTTACTAGAATGCAATGCAAGGCTATCTAGTGCCCAGATCCATAGAGTTGGATAGATCTAATCTCTACAACCCAAAAAAGCTGTCGTTTTCATGGGAATGGGTGATCTGTGTTGATTTGAGTCAGTTTCATAAGGAAGGTAAAGAATCTCTGCTACCTTGTGCGTGGGCTTTGCCCGATGAATTTTACTACTTTCGCTTTAATATGTACTTGTATTGGCTCTGGGGTAAATCTTTTGGGAGATTGACGTGCTATTCACGGAAGTTTCATTGTATTACATTCCAACTTTGCCAACAGTAGTGTCATTGAACTCTCTCTTTTACTGCCCGGCTCTGCTCTGCTTAGTCACATTCACAATCGCCATCACATGCCCCTCCCTGACCTGACCATATTAACAAGGACAAAGAGATGCCAATATGCACCTCGGCTACCTGTGAGAAATGAGAATCATATACAGATGACGCTATTAGTTAATCAATTGTTGTGTAAAAGATAATTTACTCTCTAATGTGTCACTGGGTCAGTTATCATTGCACTAATGGTTTAAAATAGTGAAAAACTTACACTTTTCAATTAATTTTTATGAGCTGTGGAAGTAGAAATAATTTTCTAACTTTAATACATCAGAGTCAGACTGCTAAATCTACAATTTAAGGCAAGTTTTCCTTTCACCATTCACCAACCGAAATAATCTTATTTTTAAAAAAAAAAATTAATGAATAAATTTGGACATTGTCATCATTGAGACATTGCCATTACGATTTACACATTTATCCAGCAAATAATAAAATGATGGTAATGGTAGCTGGGCCAAGTTATAGTCCGACCCAATCAGAAATTTTATCAATTGAAAAAGAATGCTAAATATAACTAGCCCAACCCAAGATTTATAAAAAGAAAAATATGTTACATGAACCTCCCTTATCTACTAAATACACCCACATCTCTATTATAATTTGTTTTAAAATTAATTGACTCAAAATTAATGTGAAACACTCTACAAAACTCAGGAATAATATTAATTACGCGCTGTCTTATCCCAAAAATTTTATTACAAGTGATTTTTCTTTTCTTTCAAAGATATGTAAATGATAAAATGGGGTGATAAGTAATAATATAATATCACAAAAGATGATAAAAAATTTAGATAAAATTTAGTAAGTATATGATTTTATGAATAATGTTATAAATACGAAGTTTGTATTCCAATTTTGTATTTGAAATTGATGTTGTATCAATTGAATTGTGAAGATATTTATTATATTAACTTTCATGTATTCATATAACCACTTCCTTGATGTCACATGAATTTGGGATACAAAGTTGAGATACAAACTTTGTATTTATAGAATTACTCTAATTTTATTCATATTAACCTTAATAACCATAACATATAATGCTGTACTTCACTAGTGATCTTGACATTAGGGGTGAGTAATATATAATGTCCAAAAAGGTAAAATCTTGTTAAATATGTTCAGTGAATATTATCAAGTCATGAACAAATTTAATATTATTAAATAATTATAAATCATTAATTAATTAATCCACTAAATTCTCATCTTACAATAACCNCCCCCCCAAAAAAAAAAGCTAAAATCTCAATTTACAAAGAGAGATAATTTTGTAATGCTTGTATTATTAATTATGGAGCGGAGGGGACGGGTCTGATATTGTAAAGGTATTTTTGAGATATGATTCTTTATATAAACAACCTTATGTGTAATCCTATTGTATTATATTTTTCATATAAATCTTTAAGTCAGTACAACAATAGACCCAAGCACACTACCGTGTCAATCTTTTTTGTTTATGTTGTTTTTCGATATTTACATTTACGGGAAACATGTATTTTTCTGTCTTCCATTAATACATCAAAGAATAAATTATTATTAGTTCAAATTAAGTTTTATTAAAAATTTAAGTCTAAACTGACGTTTATTTTTCCTTTTCTCTCAACCAAGAACCAACCAAAAAATGCAATGTAGAGTCACATTGAAAACAAATGATATAAAGTGTTGATAATTAAAAAAAAAAAAAATTCTCAATTTTTTTTTATGATTTATCAAATACACCATATTAGTGTTCAAAATTTCTTCCTAAATTGAAATACAAAAGTTTGTCATTTTCCTAAAAGTTTAACTTACAACGTGAACCGGACAGATCTTCACATACTTCAGCGGATCTTACAAGTAGGTCAAACAATAATATTTTTATTTTTTAATTAAATGACACAGAGGAAATTTAAACCTGGACAGTTGGGTCACTATGAATCTGATATTATGTTAAGTTTTATCACTTTCTTAAAAGTTAAGCTTGTAGTATGAATTTAACTTAAATATTTAAGCCCCTTCCATGATGCATGCTTAGATTTGAAAAACAAAATTGAAAGGCGTGGGTGTGTGAGTATTCAACGAGTTGAATTGCCGGAAGGCTCCCAACAAAGTGTGAACATGTGGACCCAGAATGGATAAATTCCATGTGCAGGAGAATAATCACCGTGCAGAGCGGGGAGGAACGCCTCTCACAGTCGCTCATCTCACCTGGTGATTGCGGGTCTGTCTCTCTCTCAATGATGAAGGGTTCCTATCACATTCATTCCAACCCGCTCCACGTACACGTAACTGACTAGCTCCTCTCCTCAAAAGTGTATGCTCTTTCATCATCTCTGTAATCCACGGAGCTTCAATTTATAGGTCCATTCGCACTGCCTATTTCTCAAATCAGCACCAAAGCCTCCAAAGTCAGCAATTAATTACTGTTAACATTGTGACTCATTTTCTAATTTAATTTTTTGTAATAAAAATTATATAAAAAGTAAAAATAAAAAATAAAAAAGAATAAAAAATGGTATAATATAATATATAAGAGTAAAATATAGGAATTGAGAATTAGATATAATAATGAGAGATTAACTAAAAAAAATTAGTAAAAAAAAGACATTAAATAGATGTAATAGAATATTGATACACTAGATTAAGTCTGTTGTTTGATTTGGCTTAGTATTGTATAGTTATAATCTAATAGTCTTATCCGTAAATAAAAGTAATTAAAATTAAAATTGATGTCAAATCATATTAAATATTGTGTATAAATATTGTGTATATTTGTAGGATATGATTTATTATTTAGATTAATAATTAATATATTTTGACCTACTTTCTTACTACTGCTTGACCTACTTTCTTACTACTGCGAGGCAATTGCTAATAAAGCACAGTTATGTACACTGCATGCGGGTGTTGAGTCAGAAGTGACCACAAATATAAATATTCTTGCTGGAGTTGGAAACCTTGAGTATAGTAGAGTGCTGTTAAGGCCGAACTTCTGGATCCATTTTATATTTATAAAGCCAAGAAACAGCCATGAACAAGGATTTTGTACATCATGATTACCATTGATTGAGTAATTTTGATCAACTTTCTGATGGCATAGAACCCCAAAACCAAACAGTAAGACCAAAAGGCAAGCTAGAAAAAAAAAATTCAAACAGTATGGTCAAAGAACATAAATTGATTGATGAAGGCCGACTTGTCGTTCAAAATTCACTTTTATCAGTGGACAGAGAGCTCAAAACTTTACTCGGATTTACATTTACTGGATCATCTGGAATGATCGGTTTAGTTGTATATTTCCGGTGGTACTTGACTTATCGGTGTACGTGAGGTACCCTGTTGCATGATGAGTTCGTGGATGGAGACCAGAGGCGTTCACTATTAAAACGACGAACTGAACATTTTTATTTCACTAGGTGACGAACTACAGTACAGTACATGAGCCCTGCAATTATAACAAGTACATTAAGATAAGGTTTGATTAACCAGTTAAGAGAACCGAAGTGTTCCTTTATTATCATTTCATGACTACTAGCTAGTTCATTTCAAAGAGCCCTATAGACTCTGAAACTACTCGATCTTCGTTCAAACAAAGTATCCCATATGTCAGAGAAAGCCTCAACAATGGCCCCATGATGCTCCTTGGAATTCAAAGACAGAAAACAGTGCAAGAGCTGCTCCAAATCGTTCTCCTCAAACATTTGCTTCTCCAAAATCATCTCCATCATCGATACTTTGAAATCCTCGTATGGGTCCTCAGATTTCTTTACAACTGCAAAGCTTTCTCTAATTTTCCCATCAACAGTGCAGGGTCTTAGCCTCTGTAGGAACATCGACAATCTCGCTGGAGACTGAAACTCCGGAGAAGATAACAGAGCATTCTTCCTCACCACTTGACTTTTCATCTTCAAAACGCACCGTTTAACCATCTTGACTTTCTTCTTTTTACGCATACTAATAGCCCTATGGAAGGGTATTTCTCGTATGGTTTCTAGTCGAGGATAGAACTCAGATGAGGAATCTGTGGATAAGCTTCGAGATGACATTAATGTTTCTGTTTCTTCATCGTCCAGATAGTCGTTTTCATCATAGCCATCACTGCTAAACAACTCGGTATCAGCTGAAGATGTGCTGACGCGGAACCTCTCTTGTGACCTAATTTTCTTGTTTCTGCCACGTCGCTTTTTCTTCTCCGTGTCTAGAGGAGAAGGAAGTAGAAACTCGTCATCGCAGGATGTGTCTCCGGAGGCCGAGGAGTTGTAGATTTTCTGGCGAGGAGTTTCATTGAGGACTTTGGCGACCACATGATAGTCATCTTCTCTTTCCCAGAGGAACTCTTGCGTGAGTGGAGATTCGGTGTGGTCGGTTTCAGAAAGGTACTCAGCAGTGGATCTTGACCTTAATCCACATGCAAGGGAACTGATCACGCATGAAACATGGCGTCTGAGGGAGGAACGACGGGGGCTGGAGGTCGGGAAATGGACGGAGATTGGTTTAGGATTGACCAAAGAAAAACGGAGAAGTGAAGTGACAGGACTTGACGGGAGAGTGGAGGGGTCTTTTGAACAACAAGATGGGAAAGACGGAATGACTCGGGATATTCGGAACTTGAAACGTCTGCCCATTGCTCTGCTTTGTCTTGAAGAGAAAGAGAAGAGAAATGTACCCTCAAGACAAGAAGTGTTTGCCTGCGAAAAGTAGGGTTTATATAGCGGCTTTGGCGAAATAAATGAATTGTTTTTCACCCACCAGGGTCCAGGATGGTAGACCAAATAAATGAACTACAAATTTCCTTCATTACTTTCTACAGTGTAATCATTTATTATTATTGTCTTCTATTGTTTCTAAAACAGTGCTGCTTAGATTTTCGGAAAAATATAACTATTTATCAACGGATGATGATATGTATCGTGATTGCATGTCAACGTTGTATCAATTATCACATAATTAATAAAGTGAGATTGCTAGTGTTTTGTATGGAAAGTTCCCGTAAGCCACTGTGTATTCTGAACCTCTCCGTGTCTTCTTCATCCAATATACACTTCTTTCTTCTATAATTTCTTCATAATTTTTACTGATAATATTTTGACCTAAAATTGTTCACTTAAATTGAATGGAGACACAGATTTCAATCATTTATATTATCTTATAGGATGATCAACTTCTTAAAATTTTGTGAAGTATTGATCCAAGGCTTAGCATATATCTTTTGAACAGGCATAAGCTACATAAAAATCTGTTTATTTGACAGATTTTACATATTAGTTAATGGGTTGATAACCCAGAAAAAGTAAAATCAAAACCCATCAAAAGAGCAATCCCTCCAATACTTTTAAAATTTTGAGAAATGGTACTATTTATTTCAAATAAAAATTAAATTAAAAGGTAAACATAAATTTGACAGCTGCATTTCCTTGAGGGTACCTAAGATACATGCTCGGTACTAAAGATTCCCCTTTACCATTAGCCAATAAAATAATCTAGCCATGGCAGGAGTAGGAAAGTAGCTAGCCAAGAATCCTTGCAGCCTTAGCTTGAATCCAAAGAAACCGTTGGGTTTACCTCTTCTCCCGTAAACGCCTTACTGGCAATAGTATACTTCTTTATTGAATTGTTTCAATTTGGAGGGAAGAAGCTTATCAATACTCTAAAGCCACCCTTCCCGGAGAGAGAGCCGATCAAGAGAAAACGTATCATGAAATTTGGAGACTAGTGATGACTACAGTCCAGAGAGTATCTGACCGTGCACTGACGGATTCTTCAATAGATTACGAATACTGGGTTACACGTGTAGAATTTTGTCTCTTTAATCTGCTAACATAATTTTGAACCTTTGTGTATATTGATGGATTTGTCTATATTATACAGTCAAGTGTAAACTATAAAACATTTGCATAAACACAATATTCTTGCAGAGTCTCGGTTAATATAAAGTCCCGACAAAGTTCGTATTCTGAGAAGTTTGGATAACACAGTTCGGAGGGTTGGTTCGTTTCCCAGTAAGATATCGAAACGATTCCCATTTTCGTGCTCTTTTTTTTTTTTTCTCTCTGACAGTGGAGGTGTTGAGCATAATAACTAGTATATAATATTTGAACATGTTTACTATAGATTAAGGATCCAAAAAGAATGTAATATATTCATTGTTTCCCACTTTATCTTGAAAACAGAATACAAATAATAAGAGAGTGGTTATAAGCTTAATTATCTTCAGGCAACTTTGATAAATAAACTCGGTATTCTAGATAGTGTATATTTCCTCAAATTAATATTGGCTCAGAGAGGTTGAAATAATTGAGATTAATTAAGTTTTCTGGACCAAGAAGTAGAAGCTGCAGGCATTGATGTATATATATGGAGAAAACACAGAAGGCTAGCGGGGTCGGCCATGGCTTCCCACCAAACAGTCGTACAGTATGGTAAAAATTTATTGCTTTTACAAATGTAGCAACGAGCAATTTTTGCTAAAGCTCAAGACAGGCCTCAATGGTGTAAAAACTTTTCACCCTAGTAAAGCTTTAGGCTAGCACCTGTACTGACTGATCGGAGCCTTTAGTGGTGTGTCAATTGTCCAAAGGGGTTTCTTTCGTTTATAAGAGAAAGGATGGTTGGAGATAGTCAAAAGGAAGTGGAAAGGAAGTGCTGTTGTCTCCATTCTTAGCTTAATTTCGACATTGTATCAAACATATAAAAACTAAAGCATGCAAGAAAAGAAGTAAGGCTTTAATGTTTATAATTAATAAGCTTGGTTGAGCAGTATGGAGTAGACTACTCAAGAAAAAGTCGATACAAAGAAGCGCTTCTCAAACACATGGGTGGGGATCCAAGGAAACAAAATCATCTTTGCATGCAAGTGCATTTCCCTTTTCGTTGTCCTTTTTGGAACATGGTCGTTTTGGCCAAACCTAAAAGCTTTCTTTGTGCACACTAATGTCTTAAACAATGGATTGGTGCCTTCTGAGCGTCTCAGCTCAGTCAGCGAGGCAGATCAGATTGGCTTGCTCCAATCCCAAGATCGCAACTTGTCGACCAGTTGGCCTCTGAAAATGAAATTTTCAAGGTTAATTGACCAATTCACTTCCCCATACGCGCTTGTAATAGTCCATGTTTTATATTTAAAAACTCGTTTTTGAATGTTGGGCCCCATATTGTAATCTACATGTAGATACCAAGCTTGAGCCTGATTGCACCAGCCCAAGCGTCCCTGTGCCGAGCCGAACGACAAAATTAAGTTCTACCTGTACCTTGTACTAATCCTATTCAACAAAGTAATTAATAAATTAAATCTGCAGAGCAATCAAGCGACAAGCTTACCAGAATTTCCATTCAAATTGGAAGAGATCGGTCAGAGCATGCATGCCTTTTACTTTCGAGCATGGCCTATCTAATTGATCCACCAAAACAAACAACAACTTGACGATGTTGAAGAGAGAAAATAAGTCTGACCCTCTCATCAAATTTGGCCTACCAAAAATTTGCAAATCAGAGCAACCAGCTGGCGACAAAGATAGGTCTATCAGAGTGATCTAGGACCTTTTAGCTATAGATGATTAACCTCTTCAACTTCAATCTAACCTGTCCTCGCTCAATTAAACATTTAATGTGTACGAAATGACTGACCTACAAAACGAAAAAAAAAAACAACTTGAGAGTGATGTTATGGCAATTAAGTCCAACAAACAACTGGAGTTGGCGAAACAAAGCTACAGGGTAGGAATGGGGATTTACTTGCTTGACTTTTATGCTAAAAAATCTGCTTTAAAAAGAAAGAAAAGAAATAATGATGGCGGGGAGCCATTTGTATAATTATGAAATTAATGAGGGTCGTTTAGACTTAAGATTGCTTATAACTGAAAAATCCATTGTATTACATATGCTTCTTTGTCTATGCTATATATGCATATATCGCTTAATTAATATTCTGGTTTGTGGATTTGTTGTGATATGGATGGTGAACTTCTGTTAATTAAATTGACATTTCGAAGGAGTTACCACTATTAGATTATCATAGTCAATCTTTTATTTAGTTAACTGATTAGACCTTTGCCTAGAATTCAATACTTGACGAAGATGACAGCTTTCTATTATTTTCAGAAATTCTTATCCATCTATTTCATAGAGAAGAGAAAAAATATTTAAATTTATTAAATAACTTACTAAAAAACGAACAGAAACAATTAAGTATCAAATTCACCGTATAATGATGAGATAACTCATTATTCAACCAACTAATTCAAATTGCATTGCATTTCTTATCTATTTAGAAAATAATATGATAGCACCACGAAGATTTTTTTTTTTTTTTTGGGTAAATAAAAGGTCTCCATATAAAGAAGAGCTTGTTAAAGACATATAATAATAACAATAATATTATGAGTATAAAGTTTATATTTACTTTTATATCTCAACTATGAGGTGGTATCATATAAGTGATAATGTGAATTTATTAGTATTGATTGTTTTGATTTTTATATATTTATTTTACTATTTATATGATGTTACATCAATTGAGATACAAAGTTATAATACTTACTTTGTATGATTTTCTCGACCCAAAAGGTTGAAAAAACATATTATTTACTAATAAAATACCGATGTCATCCATATTAAATATTAAAAGGGGAGGACATTTTGGTTATTGGATATTTAACATTATTAGTTGTTAATGCGTAACCTTTTTGGATTGGACTGCCCATGATTTATGAGTGCAGTTGGCCAGTAGGCCATAGGCGAAACATTTGACGAATGACTTTGCATGAATCTGGCCAACTAAGCTTAGCTCATGGTCTCCTCTGCATGCGCTCATTTGATGGAACTTTTGAGGCACTAAAACAACGTCAATCAAACAGTTAGAATACTGTTTGATACCATCTAGCATTATCAATCTATAATATCAAACATTATTGAATATATGTTAGTTATAGAGGTGCTATATCCGATAATAAAAATAAAACCTTGAACATTATATTGGATGATATATTTTTTAAAAAATAAGAATATTTTTCAAATATAACTACGATTTTGTGTCTACTTTCAATTCTTCCCAAAAAGAAAGGCTAAGCTTGATTTTGGAATCAACATCTACAACACCCACCCACTCACGACGTTTACATGGCCATTTTTTAGAATACCACTAAGTGATGACAAATCCAATTTGGCCACGTTAATACTACTACTACATGCATGAACATTAGAAAGCGAAGCCCAGCTACTAGCAACTATTTCTCATTACTAATTGTCTACCATCTCTTCCTTCCTCACATAACACCTATAGATGCAATTTTATCAATCCCACTAAAAAATATCGCTATCTTCATCATCAACCAAAGGAAGATATACTTTTATGATACTTTATTAACAGCTTAAATATTTAAGTTAAGTCTATACTTATAAATTTATGTTTTTAATAAAATGATAAAGTTAATATTATATCAGAGTCATAGTAACTCAATTGTAAGTCTACACTTACAATTTAAGTTTTTAAAAAAATATCAAATTTAATATGAGACTTTTGAAAATAGAATAAGATATAATAACACTTTTTTCTGATGTAACACGATACTACTAATATATATAGATAAATTTTAAAGAGAATCGTTATGCCATTACTTTAAAAGCACATGAAACTATTAGAAAAAAAGAGTGGCCCTCAAGTGTAGCCATCTAGGACGAACTTAGGTAATAATTTTGACAATATGCCGAACTTACGTATTAATATTATTGGCATTATTTGCTACTCTAGTTCCGTTTATACACTTTCTTTAATGCCTAAGAGACTCAATGGGGCCTTTTGTCTCCCGCAACTTGCAGAAGTTGATCTATGATATTGATATTTATGTCACAAAAATAATTAGTTTTATTTGTGTGTAATTTCCTTACCCATATGAACTTTCCAGATTGCATGAAAGCCCTCATGGACAGCAAAGATGTGCTGTGAAGTTTAATTTAAGTAAACCGGAGCGAGCTTAATTAATTTACTAACATATGTAAGGATTCCGTTGTGATCGGGTCTAAATCAAGATGGGGAGTCAATGCCTCACAATCCTTATGAAAATACAGGTCAGATTCCTTCATTCTTATCCGAATCAAACCAAGATTTCACAAGTGCCAAAACATGAAGATAATGACAGCCAAAAATTGCAAAGGACTGAAATATCCGATTATTTCTGTTTCAGGCCAACTCGATCGTAACATCAACTAATTTCATCTCCAGGAAGGTTTTGCAAGTATAGTCTAATCTAATCAATCTCGGGTCTGGTTGTCTTTACAACCTGTACTGTGCCAATATATAGGAGCGATGGTCAAGTGGGTACCACAAGAACTGTGCTTATTTACTTTCTAATCTTCCTCTTCTTCTATATAAAGAAATTAGCTGAGATATAGCAAGTCACCGCAGCATCCACAGAAACATAGTGCACGACGCTACCATGGTTGCAGTTGAGGGTAATGGCGAACCGAAGACGTTTAACAAGTATGCTTGTGCTTGTTCTGTAGTTGCATCAGTGATATCCATCATATTTGGATATGGTAAGTTCTCCTTCTTCTCTCTTTCGCTTTGATTTCATTTGGAAGTTCTCCGTGTTTTTCTTCGTTTAGTACATTAATAGGCATGTCTTTATTCGAATAACAATTGGATATTCGAATAAAATTTTTCTGTGTATTATATGCATAAATAATTAATTTGATGGTAAATATATATAGCCTCTTAATCAATGATCAATTATATAAATTATCTATAAAAGCGATTGGAAATTTGGATTTTTGTTAATTAAAATGCATTTCATATATAATTTTCAGATACTGGTGTTATGAGTGGGGCTATGATATTTATAAAGGAAGACCTGAAAATCAATGAAGTCGAAATACAATTTCTCGCCGGAGTTCTCAATATATGTGCTTTTGTGGGTTCACTTTTTGCTGGAAGAACATCTGATTATCTCGGCCGCCGTTATACAATTGTCTTATCCGCCATAATCTTCCTGGTTGGTGCAGTTCTGATGGGCTACGCAGCAAACTATGCAATCCTACTAAGCGGAAGGTGCATTTCAGGTATTGGTGTTGGCTTTGCCCTCATGATAGCTCCAGTTTACTCCGCGGAGATTTCATCAGCCAAATCGCGAGGCTTCTTAACCTCACTACCAGAGCTTTGCATCAGCCTTGGTATCTTGTCGGGCTATCTATCAAACTATTTCTTTGCAAGGTTGACTTTGAAGCTTGGCTGGAGGATGATGCTTGGAGTTGCAGCCATCCCTTCATTTGTCTTGGCTTTTGCCATACTAAAAATGCCCGAATCTCCAAGGTGGTTAGCTTTGCAAGGTCGTCTAGGAGATGCAAAGAAAACACTGTTGCTCGTATGCAACACTGAAGAAGAAGCTGAAAGGCGGTTTCGTGACATAAAGGTTGCAGCTGGGTTTGATGTGGATTGCATCGAGGAGTATGTCAAGCCTCCTCTCAACGATCATGGCAAGGGGGTGTGGAAAGAGCTTCTCTTGAGGCCCACACCTTCTGTTCGCTGGATCTTAATCGCCGCTATTGGAATCCATTTCTTTGAGCACGCAACAGGAATTGAAGCGGTCGTGTTATATGGTCCAAGAATATTCAAGAAAGCTGGTATCACTAGCAAGGAGAAGCTCTTGCTGGCGACAATTGGAGTGGGGATTACAAAGACTGTTTTCATATTGATAGCCACCTTTTTGCTTGACAAAGTTGGAAGGAGGCGCCTGCTTCTAACCAGCACAGCAGGCATGATTCTAGCCTTATCAACATTAGGGTTCAGCTTGACCATGGCAGAAAACACTGAAAAGGAACTCCTTTGGGCGTTAACTCTCAGCATTGTTGCTACATACACATATGTAGCTGTCTTCTCGATTGGGCTTGCCCCAGTGACGTGGGTCTATAGCTCGGAGATATTCCCTTTAAAGTTAAGAGCACAAGGGGTAGCCATTGGAGTTGCTGTGAACAGACTAATGAATGCTACCATTTCTATAACTTTTATATCAATGTACGAAGCAATCACTATTGGTGGGGCCTTCTTTTTGTTTGCTGGCATATCTTTGGTAGCTTGGTGGTTCTTCTATTTCCTTTTGCCTGAGACAAAGGGGAAGACTTTGGAAGAGATGGAGAAGCTCTTCACCAGAGGCTCTAAGGACACAAAATCTAGCATTGATGCTTGAAGGCAATGGTTTAGCAATAACAGAAATTGGGGAAACTTGGGCCACTTGATCTGTACATTTTCATTTTAATATCATGCATGCTGCTGTCAACTAATGCTGCATGAAGCGGAAATGTGCAGAAAGCTACTTTTCCACCCGACAATAGTGTCTAAATAATTTTGAAACAGGCCAATGCGTTCTATCCACTTTAAAAATAAAACGCGGCCAAATCATTTCGTTTCCATGGTGTTACAAATGCTGAACTATCGTATATTTTATGTAACCATATAATATTATAAATATACTCTGTGTATCTGGAGCTTTGTATTAAAGATTAATAAGTTGGGAACATTCTACAGAAAACTCTCTTAAAGATTTTAGACTTCTTCTTTAATTATTGGAAACGCGCAAAACAAACCAAAAGTGTACTTTTCCTTCTTCACATATGATGTTGAAACTTTGAAAGCAAAAAAATATTTACTTTGAAACAAAATCTCTATCATTACATTTTGCTATTTTAAGATTTTATTAGTGATTAAACCAATGGGTTAGAAATCTGTTAAAACTTTTGTTTCAACAAAATCAATAGAGGGCAATAGAATCTCTTTCAAATTTGCGTTAGAAATTTATTGAAAATAAGATTATTGAGTAATTAGGTGGAGGTTATGTTATTTTCTTTTTTGCTGTTTATTTCAAGAGTTATTCTATTGAGACTCTACCTTTTCTATCACTAGAGTTTAGAAACCCATTATAAATTTAAGTGACTATAAAATTGTAATAACAATATAATCAACTTTTCTGGTGAAAGATTTATAATGCATACAACCCATATTAATATTATAGTAATGCTATGGGTACAAAATCTGTATCGTAATTTTGTATCTTAATTGTGATGTGATATCATATGAATGGTAAAGTAAATTTATCAATATTTATTTTTTTAATTTTTATATATTCACCTTACTACTCATATGATATCACATCAGTTTAAGATACAAATTTTATATTCATAATATTACTATTAATATTATTATTTGGGATTTTCCATCACGATTGTAGCTTCTTTTATTCTCATGAAGCCACAAAATTGAAAGCCTTGCTCTTCTAAATTGCATAAGAAACCATGCCAACAAAGTGAACAAAAACCAAATAAAAAGGACTTATATTTAGAAAGCTTAGAGGAGTAAGTTAGGCCCAAGTGACAACAAGGGCTGGGCATGGGTTGGGTCAGGTTTGGCCCAACCTGACAAAAATCCGAACTCAATCGGATCAGGAAAAATAAACCTGAAATCGAGTTTTGAAAAAAATGAACCTGACGAGTTCGAGTCGGGTTTAATTAATATAATTTTATATAATAAATAAAATTTATTTTTATAATATACATAAAATGAAATATAGTCAAGTGATAATTTTGTTAAAGGTATAAGAGGTGATAAAAGGCTTCAAATCATATTATCTGTAACCTATTTAAAACACTTTCCACACAATAACTTCGGATCGGATAAATGTGATTGAGTTTTGCCTTAATAAAAATGGTCCTCAATTTTTTGAAATAGCTTCAGATAGCCCTCCTGTTAGATGACTTCTGTTAACTTAGAGATGACTTTAGGGGTACATTGGTCCTTTCATTCAAATAAACATATATATACAACTTTTCTCATCCAATAAAAATTTATCATCACTGATAAATTAAATAAATGTTACTGTTCATTAGATGATTCTATCAGACCACCATTTCACGCACCACACCACAGCGACAGCCACACCCACGGCGACAGCCACACCAAAATATCAAGAAGCAACAAATCGCAGCCGCAGCCGCACCATAGCCACAGCCACCATAACACGCACTAGAGCCAATAGATTAACAATACATTTACAATGGGGAATTTACTCTGAGCCCCTCATTAGATTTTACGAAAACACTTAAACCCAACTTTTTGATAAACTAACACCTACCCCCTAAATTTTTAACAGACGTTAAAAAAATTTAGTATTAAATAATAAAATACCATTTCTACCCTCTATTTTTCACCAT
>JANKKB010029882.1:0-16292 GCA_026225775.1 Bursera palmeri | reverse complement strand
CGAGCTCAATCAACAGACGCGACACCACCAAAAATGAAGGCTTCGTGATGTGCGACGACATGGCAGTAGTTGCGGTAATGCAAGTGGATCTCAAGAAAGAATTGGGATCACTCAACCGTCTAACGACCGTTGCAAGCATTTTAGAAAGGTGCCGGGAGAGAGTTTTCGTGGGACTGAGAAAGTAGAGTCAGCAAGCTCACGCATTGTTTTCGAACCGGAGACTTAGAGGAGGAGTCGGTGTTTTGCAGGCAACTGAGAAACGATGAGAAGGAGTTTTGAGTCGGATTTTTGGCGATAGATTCCAACTCGTTCATGGCTAAGCAGAGCATGTCGCGGTCAGCGAGTTTGTTGAGGCAGGTAATGACTTAGTGCTTGAGATCGTGAGATGGATTTTGTGTGGGAGAGGATGTTTTTTAGGAGACATTTTAGTTGTTGGTTTGGTTCAGGTTGTGGGCATTGAAGTGTTGCGTTTTGGTCATGAATAGGGAGGAGTGGTGCTAATGGAGTGAATGTTAGTTGACAGTAGATTTGCCTTCTGAGTCTGAAAGTACCAAAGATGGGGCTGGTGAGGTAGATGGTGAAGAAAAGAAAAAAAGAGGGAGAAGAAGTGAAATCGGTACGGGGGTAGATGAGAAGAGGGATATGGTGAGGATAAAAATGGTATTGTATTAATTTGTAAATATCTGTTTTAACGTTTGTTAAAAAATTAGGGGTTATTTGTTAGTTTAGAGAAAGATTGGTGGCAAGTGTTTCCTAAAGATTTAGTTGGGGGGTTAGAGTGAATATCCCCATAAATATTATTATAACACGTCAATTTGCATGCGAAAGGAGTTTGAGTAATCCGCTTGGAACCAGTGGCTTACTAATAAATTAGTTGAGGCTTTATATAACACCACCTAACGAAGAAACTAAAATGGATCTATTTTTGGCCCATATTATCTTGGATCTGGCCCATTTTTGTTGAAGGCCCAAGGTGAATATTCTATTGAATTTGAGTCAATTTCGGAACCCGATTCAATTGTTTCTGCGTTAACCACAGCGAGCTAGCCATGGGAGGAAGCAGAAGAGGAGGAAGACAACAAAACCCTCTTGAAAATGACGATGTTTGGATCCTCAAACCCCTCCACGATCAACCAACGCCTCCACAAAGACACAATCTTCACTCTCTATCAACTTCCGAGGATCAAACTATGGAACCAACTGCCCAAAAATCCCCAAAAAACTGGGGAAATCCCAAGTGGGTGCCGCGCAACCGGCCTGCCCGCGCCGCCAAACCCCGTTTCGTTAAGAAAGCTGAGCTCGTTTCTTCGGAGCCTGAGCTGGGTTCTTTGAGTAATGAAGAGGAGAATTCGTTGAATGATGAAGTGGGTGCTTTGGATATTGGCGGGGAAGTAAAAGAAAGAGAGAAAAGTAATGAAGCGGAAGCTTTGTCGAAGAATGATGTTTATGATCAAGTGGAGAGTAAATTGAGTGAGTTGAGTGCAAGTGTGGAGGAGCCGGAGTTGGAGGATGAGCAGCTGAGGATCAATGATCAGTTGCAGGAGGATGAGGTAATTTTGAGAATCTCGAATTCGGATTAATTTCACTTTTCGAAATTTGTAGTTGAATTGCCTTTTGGTGATATATTTAATATAGATTCTTTTAGTTGTATTTCGAGTATAATATTGAACGCATGTACCCCAAAAGCAAGGACTATATAAAAGACAGAATTGATTAATAAAGTTATGATAAGATTTACAATAAAATCTTATATGCTTTATTTTTGTTAATTGGTGTTGTTTTCTGTTTCTACGGCATTGACTCAGCTTTTAATTTCTACCTTTTCTCTTCCTTAAATGGTTTTTCAGTTGCTTGCGTTGGAGTCTATTTATGGGGAGAATGTCTTTATTCTTGACAGACAAAGAGGGTTGCGATCGTTTCAGGTTAGTCAGTTATCCAGTAACATAAAATCTTTCTCTTGTTATGTAGTAAACTCTCTTATGTGTATTTTATCTTGCAGATTCGTATTCACATTGAAGCTCCCGATGAACTAACTATAACTGCTAAGCTAAATTCATGTAATGATCTTCAGAGTGAAACTGAAAGTTCAGATGACTTCAAATACTCTTTTAAAGTGCAGCATCTCCCACCAATTGTTTTAACTTGTTTATTAGCTAAATCATACCCTAGCCATCTCCCTCCATTCTTCACCATTTCTGTTCAGTGGTTGAATTCGGCTAGGATTTCGGATCTTTGCTCCATGCTGGACTCAATATGGAGTGGTCAACCTGGGCAAGAAATTATATATCAATGGACAGACTGGCTACACAATTCTTCTCTTTCATATCTTGGGTTTGATAAGGAAATTATGCTTGGTCCCTATGGTGTCACACATATTGGAGATAGGCGTGCAGTTCCAGGAAGCATCTCTCCTGATGTAGATATTCCTTTAATTAAGAGCTACAATGATGAAAGATACCATGAAAGCTTTCTTAATAACTTTCATGAATGCTGTATCTGTTTCAGTGAGTATGCAGGTAACAACAACTGAAGATGGTTAAATGTACATTTGTTTGCTGTTTTTGTTGTTTCCTGGCTGCTTTTCAAGGCTGAGAATATCTCTCTCATCAATATGATTTTGTTAGTGAAAGGACATTCTTGCTTTCGACTAAGATAAGAAGTTTAATCTGGTCAATTATTAAAAGTTCGCAGCCTTGGAGGTCTTGAGAATACTATCTGATCCTTGCCTGAGCATTTTCAGCTTCCTCTATCATTTTCTCCATAATCTAAAGATGGTTCACTGAACTTCTGCATTTTTTATTCTTTAAGTACTCACTCGGTATATATTTGTTATATCGAAGGACCTTCATTAGAAGAGTTTTAGTAGATTTAAGAGTCATAATGCCTCATTCCTGCATTGGAAGAAATCAAATACTTGCTAAATCCTAGTACAAGTGCATCCTCATGTCATTCTAATCATTGTTATCATCATCTACTATACCTTAGCCATTGTTTGCATCAAATAGTTCCTGGGTTACAATTTTTATCTCTGAACCATTAGTGAACCTTATTGCCAATTGATAATTGGGTTATCTGAAATTACCAGGTACTGACTTTGTCAGACTGCCATGCAAGCATTTCTTTTGCTGGAAATGCATGAAGACTTATTCTGACATACACATCTCTGAAGGCACCATAAGCAAGCTTCAGTGTCCAGATGCAAAATGTAGGGGTATGGTTCCGCCCAGCTTGTTAAAGCCATTGCTTGGTGATGAGGAGTATGAACGGTGGGAGTCCTTAATTTTACAAAAAACACTTGAGTCAATGCCTGATATTGTAAATTGCCCAAGATGTGAGACACCCTGTATTGAGGATGAAGACCAGCATGCACAATGCTCAAAGTGCTTCTATAGCTTTTGCACTCTCTGCAGGGAGCGACGCCATGTAGGTGAAGTATGTATGACTCCTGAATTGAAGCTTCACATCTTGCAGGTAAAATTTTACAGAAGTGATTTGTGCATTCTTTAGTGTAGCATCATTTTTATCAGAGAGCCTGCTGTGAATCAATTAATATATGCCTGACCCAACCAGAGGTATGCCTACCCCTAGCATGCACAATTGCTTAACTTTTTCTCATTGATTTTCTAGCTATGTTGTTTGCCTTCTATGAACCCATATTTAATGGCATTAGAACACATCTCCGGAACAAGCACATTGGATTCATATCTAGTCATTTAATCCTTGGCTCTTGTCTGTTTTGGATATTAAAACATCTGTTATAAGGTGGGTTGAAGGACTTATTTTTGGCAGACTAATTAAATCCTATATGTAGATGACCAAAACTCTGTGAGTATGCTAAGTAAGCATTCAACCCAAAATCTTAAGCTTATAGGTTAGGAGGAATCTATAATGTTATTTAAGCTCTCCCCCTCACATGCAAACCTTGTGGTTCCAACCCAACCACAATCGTTTCTACTACCGTAGTCATAAGAATAAATGCCAAGAAATAACTTTTATCAGATTTCACTGCTATAAATCTGGATGTTAGTTTTGCATAACGGCATAATTAAATTTTCACATATTTGGAATCCTTATATTATTCAATTACATCAAAGTTATCAGTTTTCTCAATATGGCTTTTTGATGAGGGAAGGTAAATTAACATCTCTCATAGTTATTTATTTATTTATTGACATTTATCATAATATTTTCTGTATTCTTACGGTGTAGAATCCCCCTCAAAGCTGCTATTAATTAGGTAGCCCGTAAATGTTAATGTTATATTTTGGTGTATTTCATTATGTTCAACCTTCTGTAATCTTGTTCTTGTATTGTTGATGTCCTTCCAATTTACTCTTTCCTGTTGATTTTTTGTTTACTTAAACCCTAGTCAATGATCCTTTAGGAATTTTTCCTTGTACTGTAGAAAATTTCCAGATTACTCATGAGTTCTATGTCCTTAATATTTTCATGCAGGAGCGCCAGAATTCATCTCAACTAAATGATGGGCAAAAGCAAAGGGAGCGTGAAATGATCAATGAGATTCTTAGTGTCAAGGAAATACTTCGTGATGCTAAGCAATGCCCATCTTGTAAGATGGCTATATCAAGAACTGATGGTTGTAACAAGATGGTATGTAATAACTGCGGGCAATACTTCTGCTATCGCTGTAACAAGGCAATTGATGGATATGATCATTTCAGGTATGGATCTATTGTGGTATTAAAGCAATTGTTCTTTTTATTTCGTAATTGAATGTCTGTGTTGTTTAACTGGATATGGAACTAATTTGATGGTCAATAAAGAGATGGGAACTGCGATTTGTTCCCTCAAGAGACAATCAATGAATGGGAGGTGCTGCTAAATCCCAGACAGGTTGTAGCTCAGATTCAAGCTCAACTCTTTGCTGGCCACGGTCACGCATGCCCTAATTGTCGTCAATTCAATGCAAAGGTGAGTCAAAATTGGATATAAGCTTGATGAAGTTGAGGTATATCGAAAAACTAGATTCTAGTTGAAAGCATTGAACCACACACTCAAATCTCAGTGTTCTTCAAGATATTATGGGTTGCCTCAACCTAGCAAATAAAGTTGTGCACTTCCTTCTTTGGCAATATAGGTTGGCAATAACAATCACATGTTCTGCTGGGCATGCCAAATGCACTACTGTTACTTGTGCAAAAAGATCGTGAGACGCAGCTCTGAGCATTATGGACCCAAAGGTTGCAAACAGCACACTACGGGATAGTTTGAATGGGGAAATCAATCATTGGTGAACCGGTTTTCCATTGAAACTTCTTGATGACAAGAAGATGTAGTATAGCCTTCTGAAGAATGGTAAAATCGGAAAATGTCTAAGCAAAGTTCTTATCGTGAAAGTTGGTCGAGCACTTTCACTGGGCTGCATATAAACATTGTTGTATTCACTACTTTTTTCTTTCCAGTGATGCCTTTGTGCATTTCTTCAGCAGAGGCGCCGGTTACACCAAGGCTTTCATGTAAGTATACACTGAGCATATATTCACTTTCTTTTTTCTTTTTTTTCTTTCTTTTTTTTTTTTTTTTTGTGAGTTATGTATGAGAAAAAAAAATGATAAAGGGGAAAATTACATACATTGGGTTGATTTGTACTACAATAAAAAAAATGGGAATTTTTTTTTTTGTTTCTTGTAAGTTGTGTGTATCAGGAAAGTTAACAATAATAAAGTGGAAAATTACAACCATTGTGTTGATATGTACCACAAAAACTACAATATATCAGATAGATTCTTGCTTTTGTTGAATGGAAAGTTATTTGACTGGTGATAATATTGAATGGGTGTTTAATTGTTTCTACAAGAATTGGCTGATTAATTCTCCGGGGATTCTTTTCTAAGTTGAGCTTATTGAAGTTTGGCTTATCCGATTCTCCATGAATCAATTGGCGTGGTGAATGCAGTAATAATGTTAATTGTTTCAATGCTCTTCTGTTTCGTAACCATATGGTACATCGTTATCAAGTATCACCTTTTAAGTAATGATATGAATAAGAGAATTGGATACTATTTACATTTATAAACTTTGTATCAACTGAGTTGAGGATCTAAACCACTAATACGTGGCAAGGTGTTACCACTTCAAATTATCCTGATTTTATGAACTACTTGCAGAAATCTTTTTCACTCTATTTAAGCAGGTTTTTGATTAAATAGGCAGCCTCGTTGTTCAACTCTAGTTAAATTTTCATGTTAAATTTTACCATTGTAAAATTTGCCAAATACATTCTACAAAATTACAAAAATTGCCATTTAAGCTTTTATTAAAATTATTGAGAAAAGCGAATTATGGATGGATAATTATAAAAATCGTTTAATGTTTGTAATAAATTCAAATTTTGAGCTTTTTCACGTAACTCATTTTTCTAGTTTTGAAATGTCAAAATATTCTTATTTCAGAAATTTATTTAATCAAATGATTAATAATTTTTTTAAAACAAAAGTCTTATTTTTACGAGTCGGGCAAACAGACGATCTAACTAATTATCGAAGTCCGTCTTCATTTTACGACTCAAACTCGAACCCTGCTTCTAACGTCTTCCTTCCAAGCTATGCCGTCAGCTCTACAAAGCACAACTTCAAAGTGTACAACTCAAATGATCGTCTTCCTTGTATTTTAAAAGCTTGGTTGCCGCAACTTCTCTAAATATGGACAAATGACAATGAATGTAAAAGGGTAAGTGGGAATTCTCACTCTTAGCAGTGCAAAGCACGTAATAGAAATAGGAAAGCACAGAAACACCATCTGAAAAGCTAAGTAATATGCAGCCACACATACCCTTAACCCAGAAGATTAGTGTAAGTGGTTTTTCTTTTTTTTGTTATTATTATTATTCTTAATTTTTTTTTTGTTATTTTGTTTCTTTTTTTTTTAAAGGGTATGTGGACCGAGCATATTGCTCTCTTTGATTCTTTCTTCTTTTTTTTTTTTTTTTTTCTTGTATGAATTTCTTCATCTAATAAAAGCTCAATTGCTTACTAAATTCTCCGGCACTTTTCTGGCACATGTAACAAGTTAACACAATGATCTAGGAAAAATGGAAGAAAGCAACAATGAAGTGAGAAGCCACCGCGAATGATAATATATACATATCAGCAAATGTATGCCTTCATCAGCCTGATGTTCACTGATACTACAAGACCGGTCTAAACAAGCAAATTGTACGGAAAATTATCAGAAGCACTGATTCGAGATTACTAGCGGTCAGTAGGCATATATTTGAATGCAGTAAGAAAATCCCGTTCAATCATTTATGTTGTCTTCATCTTCGTCGGGCTTCACAAAGAACTCGATATAGGCAATTCGACTGGGTGGCTGATAGCCAGTGGAATCAATGTGTGCATGCGGAACAGATGATCTAGAAACAGAAACCAGGTGCTGAACTTTCAACATTCCACCTCTACCAATGGTCAACTTACTTCCTCTGTTATCTTTAATAACACTGCTGGGTATGTTTGAAGTTGTTGCCCGGAGAAACTTGTACTTATACCTGTCCAACACAAGGCAAGAAACATCAAGGCCAATTTTAGAGGAACTTCAATGTTGTATTAACTGTTAAGAATCAAAATAAATGAAGGATACCTGTACGAGACTTCACGATCACATTGAAATGCTGTCAGAAGATCAGTATTTACGTAATACATCAAGTCTATCTGTAGAAAGATTAGATATATTATTTCTGAAAATGCTTAAACCTTGCAACAAATGCTTTATAAGAACTAAAAGTCAAATGACACCTGCAAGTCTCCATGGCCTTCTCCTTTGAAGGTAACAGAAGGGGGAACTGGTTGCAGTTGGATCTGGATGCTTGATCCTGGCCACTCAAGATCGTCAATAGCTTCCTTCAATGCTGCAGACTGCAGTTTAAATACATCATGGCTCTTAAACAAAATAATAAGCATGTTATATACTAGAGTGAAAAGAAAATAATTAACAGTGACCATCTCCAAATGTCACTAAGGCCAACCGGACACATTATGACTCACTCCAGGAGCTTTTCAAGGAACCAATGGCCCAACTTTTAGGGGTTAACTGCATAAAATCCTTTATCACCATCAAAGATTAATCTTCGGATGGAAGCATGTGTAAAACAATTATTTATAATTATATTAACTATCCACTAATACAAGTACATATTCTTGAGATCAAGTATTACAGAATGTTTTTCACACACTACAGTGGGTAAATTATCAACAAACTGTGCAATTTAAGTGTTTTAGCTGTAAGTATCCTGGCTGTGTATGTGATGCAAACCTTTACGGTATCTGGGATATACCTTTACAGTGAAAGTAAGTGGTGTGCTTCCAGCTGGCTCAAAATTGTAGTCCCATGATATGGTATCTGGGATCCTCGTCCTGACTTCTGCATAAATGCAAGCATCCAGTGAATCAACAGACCTAACTTGACATTGAAGAGAAAGAAAATATGAGTCACAGCAGAGTTTATTATAGTTGAACAAAACCAAAACCAACGTACAAAAATTAGTAAATCAGAAATTCCGCATTCACCAGCCGGCAAACCACAGTGAAATAGTAACTACAGACCCTTCGGTTACATAGGAAAACAGGAAGGAATATTAAAAGAAAAATTATTAAAAGCCTTAGTTTGCTTGTTTCTTGACATCTCACAAGAGCACATCTTACTTTCCTTCAGTCCTCGACTTGAAATTTCTCAGCCAAAATAATTTAAGGCATCCAAATGAAAACTTTAGCATGGTTCAAACTAGGGTAAAATTGAGGTAGCAAAGAAATGCAAACATACTTGAGAAGCAGCTGCAAGTCGGCCCCTGGATATCGAATTTCAATCAAGCTAGAATGGCCAGGAACCGAGAAAGTGTTTAAGCAATCAACAAAAAGCCCCAAGCTAACTCCAAACCTTGGGCGCCCTTGTGCACTATACTCATACCGGACGAAAAGCTACAATCAGAATCCAAATTTATCATTCAAAACTGTCAATCAAAACAAATCATAACCCGAAAAGAATTCTAATATTATATTCGAAGATAACACAGTTTATTAAAACAAAAACCTAACTTTTCTAATACGAATCAGTCATCTAATTGTATAAACTAGTTTCCTCAGGTTCCAAATTCGGAAAAGAAAAACTAAAGTTCAAGTTTTTTTCTCAAATTTTCTTCATTTCTCGGCAACCAAACAGAAAATAGGTCCTTCTAATACGAAGAAATGAATATCAGTACCTCGCGTTGAAGATACACTTTGGCTTGGAGACAACCGGTTTCCTCAACTATCAAAACGATGCCGTGCTCTGATAACTCAATTACCGCGTCCTAATTGCAAGGAGCAGAGATAAGCAATCAGGAAAGACATTAAACATATTTCAATTTAAAAAAAATAAATAAACACTAATTTCCACTCTCTCAGTTCTTGTAGTTGGCGTAAAAACCTGATGGCGTTTCCATCGGACAGCGGAGAGCGCGTCGACCATGCCTTGAACATTGTCCAGCTGGCACACCAGACCTGGTGCTGCGTCTATCGCCGACGAGCTCATATTAATCCTCTCTTCTCTCTTTCCCGCCAAATTTCCTCACCGCTGCGAGTACGAGTGCTTCTATTTGCCACCTGTTATAATTCTACTTTTACATAATGGATTAAAAAAGAATTATAATTTCTTACCGGTTGAAGTTATAATTTTGGATTAAATGTTGTTTGAAATTATTTTTCTTCTTCAAAATTATAATTACATATATAACCTTACATTAAAATTTTTAGTAAAAAACATTTTATTTCAGTGCATAAAAAATATATTTTCAGTAAAAATTGTAACTTTGCAAGATGAAATTTTGTTTTAATTGATGAGAGATTATAATTTTTTTTAAAAATATATGTAATTTAAAGTAACTTGCGACTCAAAAAAGTAATTTTCAATAATTCAAAAAAATTAATTAATTTAAAATTATTTTCGAGTTTTAATAACTCTTTTTTCATAATTTCGATCACTCATTACTATTATTCGTATTGTACTATCAATGGTAAATTGTTGAATAGCACAAGGGTATTTATTGAATATCCAAAAGTAAAGCAGAGTAGACTTTTAACACATCTTAATAGTAAGCCAACCCATTTCATAATGTGGATAATTTTTTAATAATTTTGGAAAAAAGCTGTAGCTCGGGGTCATTGAATCTTTGATTAAAGTGCCAAACTCGATTTTCTCATATGAATTAAGTAAAAGACAATAATGTTTTTTGAAGTGCTGAAAATAGAAATTCATTGTATGGATAAGACATGCAAATTGCCTTGGATTTGATGGGGGAGACGTAAAAGGCGAGAATGTTGCTCTTGAATCATCTTGATCCCTACACTTTTGAGAATATTCCAATAATACCTAATATGTAATATTAGTTTATAGATAATAAATTAACTACAAAGTTGGGCTTTATACATCATTTTTCTATTTTGCAAAAATTTAAGAAAAATATATAAAAATGAAATAAGTGTCAAGAAATAAAAATATTAGAAATGCTCATTTTCTCACTTTTTATATATATTTTTTAATTTTTTATAAAATAGAAAAATAGTGCATTGATATACGGAGAATACGGGTGTATGACCAAAGTTTCTTAGTAATTTGTTGAATTACCAAACTCTCCTCCATTCTCTAAATTATAAGGATAAAATCCGGAAATTTATTGAAAACAGAATCCCACTTCCGTAATTTTAACCAGCATAAACCGTCCGCTGTTAACCGGCTCGTGCCAGTGCTTCTACCCTTTTAATTCCCCAATCCCCCGCAACCGTACAACCTCTTGTCAATCTCTCTCTCCCTTTCTCTCTCTTTTTCCCCCAATTTTCTGTCCCCAAATTTCCTAAATTCTAGGGTTTCATAATAATGGCGCTAATTTTAATTATCGAAAAACCCTAATTTTCCTCCTTATTTTATTTTGTTTTATTTTCTAAAATAGAGAAATTCTTTTAGTGTAATTAGTTAGAATGGATGGAGCCGCCAGCAGCACCACTGGTGGTGGTGGCGATCCCCCGAAGAACAGCGCGCCGTCGCAGCCGGAGCAGATGCAGAATGCTGGGAATGCGCCGCCGCATCCGGCGCCGATCCAGAATGCTGGGAATGCACCGCCGCCTTTCTTGAGCAAGACGTACGACATGGTCGACGATCCGGCGTCGGACTCGATCGTGTCTTGGAGCCCCACCAACAATAGCTTCGTCGTTTGGAACCCTCCCGAGTTCGCGCGTGACCTCCTCCCCAAGTACTTCAAGCACAATAATTTCTCCAGCTTCGTTCGCCAGTTGAACACTTACGTGAGTGCGCTACTCCCTTTAGTTTCTTCACTTCTCTTCTTCTTCGCGCTTTACCTAGTGCTGAAAGTTGGTTTGTTTTAATTAATTTTCAGTGGTTAGGTTTCATTTCTTTTCTTTATTAGGGTTGTTGTTCTTAGTTTTAGATAGTTGAAATGGACTTTATTTTGTTCTTTTATAGTGGATGATTAGTAAATCTTGTTGGTTTTTAGCTTGTCAATACTGATTCATTTTAGAATAGTAAGTAGATGCTTCTGTCTCTAGTAGGATTTGATTGCATTATAATGTTTCAATAAAACATTTCTTGTCTAGTTGCTGAGGAAATTGTGTGGAAGGAAAGGAAATGATAGTTTGATCTTATCTGATATGTTGTGCAATAACGGAATTAAAGGAGAAAAGGAGAAGAAATCACACGAGGAATTATAGTGGTTCGGCTACGTGCCTACGTCCACTGTGACGGCAAAAGTATTCACTATTATTGTAAATTAGGGTTACATCAATATGTTTATATAACAAAACCCTAGTTCCCAAAATATCTAAAATATTTTGTCAGTTGTATGACATATGAGCCACACCCTTAACATGATACTATGACTGGAAGTCGGGAACCCATGTATATGATTTGTCTATGCAACTTCTGCTTGGTGGCTCATTATTTCAATGCAATTGATTGTTTTACGGATGATGATGTTGCTCCAAGTAAATTGGATATGCGAGTTTCCGGTCGTTGCAAGATTATACGTATAGGTTTTGGTGAAGTTGAGTTCTGTTCGCAATGAGTACTTAGATAGTGTGAGGTGGAAATTTTGCTCACTTAGGATATTGGCAATGGTAGGTAAGAAGAGAATGGAGCTTCGTTCCTTTCTGGTTCAAATTGTCCTGTGTTTCGAGACGTGGGAGATTTTCCAAATCATATCCAATGAAAGAATTTGAAATTAAATAATCTTGGTATAGCAGTGCAATGGAGTCGTAATTTAGGTTTAGGTTATTGTCATCTTTTTTCCGGATCATTTATACTATTATAGAAATGCTCCATTTCGTTTAAAGTTATGGAATTTGTTGAGGAGAAAACCTGCTTATGGATATGGAAAATTCTGTTTGCAAGTAGTTGTTGCAGGTGTTTTCAGTTCTCCAGGACCACAGCCAATGACCTTTCTTGCTCCACTTACCGACCACCTTCCTTTAACTAGAGAAGGCTCCAGCAATGTCTCCTTCTTGTTCTCCATTTTAGGTTCCACAATGCCCCTGCCTCCCACTTGCCAAGAATCCATAGCAAACCACTCTCCATGACTTTCTCAAGATTCTAACTCCATGACCCTTTTATTGCAGTTAGATCCAGAAAGAGAAGTCCATGAGTTTTGTTCTTTCATGTTAGGAATTATTTAAATTAGAATACTGATCCCTGACTGCTAAATCTAATGGGCTTTATTAAAGTTAGGGGAGATTCTTGTTGAATTTCACAATCTCGTACCTGTGTCTAGGTTAAAAGTTGAAGGACCCAATGATATTAACTCATATTTTGTTGTTTCAGTCACTATTAATAACTTATATTTTACAATCACCCAGTCTGACTTTGCTTCCGTTTTACTTCAGTATTTTTTGATGTAAGCATTTTTCAAAATAGGGATTTAGAAAAGTTGATCCAGATCGTTGGGAATTTGCAAATGAGGGATTTTTACGGGGACAAAAACACCTTCTTCGTGGTATTAGTAGGCGAAAACCTGCTCATGGACATTCTCATCAACAGCCACAGCAACCGCATGGACAGAATACATCTGTCAGTGCCTGTGTTGAGGTTGGGAAATTTGGGCTTGAAGAAGAAGTTGAGAGGCTTAAGAGGGACAAAAATGTACTTATGCAGGAACTGGTCAGGTTGAGGCAGCAGCAACAGGCAACTGATGGCCAGCTGCAAACCATGGTGCAGCGTCTTCAGGGAATGGAGCAGCGACAACAACAGATGATGTCTTTCCTAGCCAAAGCAGTACAAAGCCCTGGTTTCTTTGCCCAGTTTGTACAGCAACAAAATGGGAGCAATAGGCGCATAACTGAAGCGAATAAAAAACGGAGGCTTAGACAGGAGGGTATGGCTGAAGATGGTGTTTCTACTACTCCTGATGGACAGATTGTAAAATATCAACCTTCAATGAATGAGGCAGCAAAAGCAATGCTCAAGAAAATCATGAAAATGGAGACTTCTCGGCTGGATTCTTTTAATAACAATCAAGATAATTTCCTTCTTGGTGATGTTTCCTCATCATCTAATAGTGGGAGCTCTCCAAGCCGTATATCGGGAGTAACACTTCAAGAGGTTCCCCCAACCTCAGGTCAGTCATCTTATGCGCCAGCAGCTTCGGGGGTCTCAGGCCATGGTCCTCCAGCTGCCATATCTGAAGAACAATCTTCCCCACGTGTCACTGCTTCTGAAAATATGAAAACAGATCAATTTCCAGATATTGGTATGCTTGGAGCTCAAGAGTCATCTTCCGTTCCAATTTCTCAGGAAGATGTAATCATGCCTGAGCTTTCTCAAATACCAGAAATAGTGCCAGAGAGTATGGTTGATATACCTGGAGTTAATTTCTTGGTATCCAAGATGGGAAACGGAGAATATATGGATCCTAATTCATTGGTGAATGGTTTAGCGCCTCTAGAACTTGATGAAATTTCACCTGATCCTGACATTGATGCTTTGCTTGATGGTTCTAGCTTTTGGGAAGACCTTCTTGTGCAAAGTCCAGTACCTGAGGACATTATGTCGTCCCCTGTGGATGTTAAAACCAAGGGAAATGATATACAGTCAACAGAGAATGGATGGAACAAAGTTCAGCATATGAATGAGCTTACAGAACAAATGGGTCTTCTTAATTCAGATGCAGAAGCGATTTGATCTAAATGTACAATTGGTTCCACAGCATCTGAGGTAAAACCCAAAGATAAACTAGTGATCCTTCTCTCATATGGTCTTCTTCCTCTGATCGTTAAAAGCAGCTAATGCCTCTTGTATCTGTTACGCTGTCTTTGTTGTGCTCATATTAAGACCCAAATTTTACTCATTTTGTTTATTATTTTTTTCTTTCTACCTGAATTTTTCTTCACTTCTATGTGGCGTCTAATCGGGTGTAGGCTATAGACTTGGAATTTTTATCTTTTGTATAGGTTGATGTCCTGCTCCTCTTAGACAGCCTTCTTGTACAATCAATGCTTATTTCCAGAAGCTTGATTATTTCCCCTTAATAGACTCGTACTATTGACCCAAAAACATTTAGTTACATCTATATTGCTTTTGGGTCAAACACCTTTGATGAAACTACATTCTGTAACTTGGATTGTATACTATTAGTTGAATTGGGTAACCTTGCTGGCTGGAGATTTCCTCAGATAGGTGTTAAAAAAAGAAACTCATCTTAGTTGAGAAAAGATTTCACTTTCAAGATTAAACGAATAGTTGATGATTTATAGTCGATGATTTAATGCTTGATGAATGATGAGCCAATCTGATCTTTGCCTCGGGTGTGACTAGATTAAGAATTCATGCAAATAAAGCGCGAATCATAAATTTATATGATATATTTGTTGATTGTAGTATTTGAATATTAATGTTCTCAAAATCAGAACTGTCGCTATGGTTGGTGTATAAATTTTGAATGCAATTTCTTTTCTCATTTATTATGATTTCATTCATCAATATTTTATTATTATATGTTAATTTGATTTTTTAGTTATGTATAGGTGTATTGATCATTGGGATGTGAGAAGATAGGTTGGGACAGGAAATGATGTATAAGCATAAGACGTGAATGTAAATCGATGCTGTATAAGTAAACGTGTCGACAGCACTGCTCAACATTTTTGGGCCAAATGAGTGATTCGGTATTTGTGTTGAGTTTGACCGAAATTGTAGAATCATTCATTTCATTTATTTCTTAGATTGTCTCTACCATATATTTTCATAAGGGTAATATTGTAAAATTAAAAATTAGACTTCTTTAACTATTTTCATTAAATAAGTATATTCTTTAAAATATGCAGAATAATATCTAACAATTTTATGAACATACCTCTTCAATCAAATTATAGAAATAAATTATCTCAATTACATTCTATAAAGAAAAAAAAAAATCAAACTTCAAGTAAATTATTATTTTCGTTATAAACTAGTGGAGGAAAGCAACTGTAGTGCATTTAATTTTAAAAAGTTCACAAATAAGAATTGCGTTAAACATACTATACATTTTTTTATGGGAAATTTCTCTGAGCCCCTCATTAGATTTTACGAAAACACTTAAACCCAACCTTTTGATAAACTAATACTTACCCCCTAAATTTTTATCAAACGTTAAAAAAATTTAGTATTAAATAATAAAATACCATTTCTACCCTCTATTTTTCACTATTTCTCCTCATCTCCCACCCGCACCGATCTTCCTTGCTTCTTCCCCACCAACGCAGATCATCACCACCAGCCCTCGACAGTGCCGGTGTCGCCACCGTCGCCTCCACTACCACCCACATCCGGCAAACCAAAACTCACCACCTACCTTTACCAACCTTTACCATACCCACCTGGCGTATTCTCCCTCACCTGGTCCCATAGCTTCCTTGGCCACTCTCTTGATCTCCATCTCCACCCTTTTGACTGTAACTCCTCCCCTGTCCCTCTCCAACAACGACTCTCTCTCCCTCTTTGTTGTTGTTTCACCTCTCTGTTTCACCTCTCTTTGTTTTTCCAACAACGACTCTCTCTCCCTCTTTGTTTCTCCCTCTTTGTTGTTGTTTCACCTCACCTCCACCACATATAATGTTCAAATAACTCCTAATTAAATTTCTAAAACGTTACTTTTGCAGCAAACACTCACATTCTTCTTCGAAACCTTATCCAGCAGCCATTGATTTCTTCCATCGTATTTTTCAATTCTGTCTTTACTATATTTTTTTTTGGACCAATAATTTTGCTCATTGATTGTTCTAAGAAGCTCTTTGGAGTTTTTGGGTTTTACGAGTTCTCAT
>JANKKB010029881.1:0-34019 GCA_026225775.1 Bursera palmeri | reverse complement strand
ATCGAAACCGTGGATACCCCAGAAACCGTATCACGGTTTCCTTTGAGGGAGGAAGCTAACTGTGAAGGGGTTAGTGAAGTCGGGGGTATTTTTGTCAAAGTAAAATTAGTTACTGTAGCGGGTGACTATTGTATAAGAGAGTTTTGGGTGAGAGGTTATTTTTCATTTTAGACGGTTCTGGGAGGCCATTCTGGCAAATTTCCCATCAAAATTCCAATCTCAGAATCTCCAATCCGAAAGAAGAACAAACAAAAAGCATTTGCTCAGGTTAGACGCGGTGGCAAAACGAGTAGCACTACTTTTAAGAAAGACAAAGGAGACATTTTTTTGCTAATTAAATGTTGCTCCACTGGTTTTGTTAATTTAGTTTTGGGTCTCCGAACAATTTTTTCTTTTTGTTAAAAGAAGGATTTGGGTAGGAGAGAGGAGAATTGAAGAGGGCATTTGGACAATCGTAGCACATTCTCCTACCATTTGGCAGCTGTTGGTGAGGCTGGTCGCTTATTGTGGGCGGCTGATGGTTGTGGGAGGCTGTTAGTTAGTGAACCGAGGTCAGCTACCGGTCGCCACTGATTGTGTGTTACGGGTTATAATTGTTTGCTGGAGCCTGGAGATATCGAGGAGTGATGTTCTCGACTGACTGGTTTCCTAGTTGATAAATTATAACTTTTATCCAATATAAAATTTATATTAGGTTATTAAAAAAAACGTATCCTAATCCAATAATATGAATTGAAATATAAATATGCATTTTTACTCTTTACAACTAAGTGAATTTAATTGCATTTGATTGTTAAGAATGCTAAATGATGGACTTCTGAAAAGCTGAGGGGTTACTCGATATTGCCAAGGCTCTAGTTTGTCTATGGCTTATATTTTAGCAAAACCCAAGAGTAATCAGGGATATTTTCCCAAATTTTTATGGAAAAAATCAAAAACCCTCATAATTCCGAAAATTACTAGGCGCATGTCTACTTTGCAGTTTTAAGTGGCCATCAATGTTTCCCAAAATTCGTTACTTGAATGCCAAATTAATCTTATCCGCGAAATTGTAGGATGTTAAATCAAACAAATGAGGAAAAGACCATATCTTCATTCATCTATGCGACTCTAGCGAAAGAACTTGAAAATTATTGGAAAGATGCATTTAAGAGAACTTGGAAAATTTCGTAAAACTTAACCTTTGAAAGTGAAACTCAACTCAAGTATAGCTTTAGCTTTTAAGTAATTTGCAAGTGTCTAAAAATACAGCAAGTAGACGAAGAATTTCTCTACAAATTTTTTTTCTATAAAAGAAATTGAAAAAACAAATAGTATTGACTAACATAAATTAAGCACTAAACATTTACCGCGGATTGCTGACTACAAAACAGATCAATTTCAAATTCTCAAGACAATGAACTTCCATTCCCCTCAAATTCTCTCCTTATGATTTCGAGTACAAGTTCGTTCCAGGTGTCAACTGGACCTGGCATGCACCAGTGTAGGCAATCCTGTGGGGGAGGCCTTCCATTTGGACCACGTTTTGTGATCTTATTTGGGTCAGGACTTCTATACGGGCCCGGATGTCCATCATGGCGGTACCCAAAGGCTTCAGTAATGTCCATCAGCCTCACCTTTGATTTATTTGTTGCTTTCTTAATTGCATTGTTGAAACCTGTCACCTGTTTCTCGTGCATTATTTCTGTAAATCCATTTTTTACCAACTCACCAGCTGCAAGAGGCTTTTCCTTTCCAGTGCATGATCCGCCCGTATTCCAGGCACCGCCCTCATAATGATCAGGTGAATAGGATCTCAAAATGGTCAGTCCTGTGTAATTTGGATGCTTAGCAATAGCACTGAGAATTGTCTCAACTGATATCCCGAATGCTTCAACATTGTTAACCTTCATAGGCCGAGTCTTATTCGGCCACCACAACTGTCCTCCCACAATCTCATTGTTCAAGATATAGGCTGACTGCTTTGCAAACCAGTGGCCCGAAGAAAGAACGATCACATCAAAGTTTGGGATGAGTTCCATCAAGTTCTGGTCCGGGATATCAAGGTGGAGCTTGTCGACACCAGCTGGAGCGAAATCCAATGGCTCATCAGTTTTATGTACAAGCCAAGAGGACCAAATCCTAACGATCATTACAGATTTTGACTTGAAATACCATCGCTGCATTCTTCGGTTACCTCGGTTTTTTGGAACTTCTACCTGAAAGAATCCAACAGTTGTTTTATTAATCTATTAGAACTGTATCCCAAACAACGGCACAAAACAATTTAAGTGTGATACAAAGATAGAACATCTCATTTGGATTGAAAACTCACTAAATCTCAATAGGAACAAAATTTAACAACATTTAGCCCTTACATAATATTTGACAATGGCCAGTGGCTAGCTTTGAGTACATAACAAAAAAAGAAAAAAAAAATTCCATTTGTTTGCCTCTTCCAAAATTATGAAATCATGAATCACTCACAAGATTTGATAATGAATACAGGGTTCAGAACCAAAAATAATTTAACTGTATGATGAGACCAGACAAACATAATAACTGCAAATACTCCAAGATTTCAGCCAGGTCATATGGATAGGTCCAACGTGCAAGTTCAAATCCTACATGTCATCCAACCTCACAATTTCCGAGGTTAAATGGTGCATTTTATTCTCTGTTTCAAATTAAAAAACACACATCCACCTTACTGCTCCACTGCCTGAGCATATACCAAGGGTATCTTGAATCTTATCTAAGCCTCTATATATTGTATTGCAAAGTCATCCATCCAAAATTACTAAAGTATCTCAAAAATCAATGTGCATTGGCATATTAGCTCTCTAGGTAAATTGAGTTCCGAGATTTGCAAAGTCAAAAACTGATAAGATATCATCATTACCAGCACTAAAAAGCTTAAAGACAAAAACATAAATTTCAAAAAAATAAAGATGAAACACACTCAAAACCATCTACATTTACTGGAAGTATCCCCTTAAGACTACAAAACTTGCTCCTAACCATATTAGTGCATGGTAACTCCAGCTATCAATCTTTTAGATATGTACCATGCTTTTGAGCACAACTAAAGCTCCATCTACCATGTTGTTTGATAAAAGATCTTTACATGATTAAAATTCCCTAAATCAAGATGTCAACAAATGTAGGGGAAGAATTGTTCATAATAAAATGACACTGTAGGAACTGTAGATACTTGCCTGCCAGAGAAGGCACAACATGGATTCCATCTGGTTTCGAGCTACTGAATCTCCAATAAAAGCTAGTGTCTTGCCTCTCATCAACTCCAGAAACTTCTTAGCATCAAATCGGGGAAGGTCACATTCAGCGGGTTTCCATCGCCAATTCTCATAGTCTTTGTCGGGTCTCCCATTGCCTTGGCAGTTTTGCATCTGTGTCAGGACAGGGCATGAGTTGTTGGTGTACAGTGGTCCTGAGGAATCATGAAACCAACTTCCCTGGTACAAATCACAACCTACACAAAATATAATCAAGATGCAATTTAGAATGTTAAATAAATGAGAGTGGAAACAAAAAAGGGGGTGTATATAAGTACAAAACGGTTCGTGCTGTGCTTCTACTCTAGAGCAACCTGTTTGTGGCTGATCATCTACATTCACGAATAATGCTTTTGAAATTCATAAACATCATTCAACTGGAATGTTATATCGACTAATTTCTCAAAATCAATATATTAAAAATGACTATTCTTTACTGACGATGAAGGGCACATATTCAAAGTTAAGATGAGGCAAACTGTGGCCGATCAAACAGCATCATAAATAAATGCACATATTAATTTTAAGTCATTTACATACTATTCAACTATTTGTTTGCTAATGATAATGCACAAAAATAGTAAGTTACCACAGCATCTCAAAGAATCTTGTTTCATTCTCTTTTTTACTCTCTGGCGGAAGAATTATTTCTTTAAACCTTGGGTTTGGGTTTGGGTGTGGCGTTGGAATGGTAAAGTTAAAATGAAGTAAAATAATGACTGGGAGTACATGGTTGCTATGTATATCAGGTAATAATGGCAAGATACCATCTTTGAAACTTCAATATAAAATTAAACATAATGAATCAAATTTTAAACCAATTCCAAACACAGAAGCAGTTTCATCAACTCATGGAACAATAATACGTTATAAGCAATAAATCTAGATAAGACTGTCCAATAAGACAAAAGAAAAAACCTGAAACAACTGAACCAATCTTGGATGCATTGCCTCCAGCAGTTGGTATAGCTCTTGCTTTAAATTCATCAGAAGAATTATCTTGATTTCTAGCATCACTTGGTGCTGTATCTGCACCACCAGACTTATCTGCAGCACCAAGAGAGACAACTTTCTGAACCTTATCATTCCCTTCAACATTGGAGGCTATAGAACCATTTTTCTGTTCCCCTGCTTCAGTTTCACTAGATGAACTCTCAGAAACTTGATTGAACTTAGATATCGAAACATTATCGACCGAACCCACATTTTTATCAACCGATGGACTAGTTTTATTCTTAGGCAGTTCTAAATTCAACCCAGATGACAAGTTCCTATCCACAGCATCTACATTGTATTTAATGTTTGTTGGATTACTAGCAGGGACAGAAAAGTCTAATTTTTTATCAAAACCGTAAAAATAAACGTGAATCGTGGAACCAATTGGGTAAGAAACTAGAAACCATGAAGCAAACATCAAAAACATTGCCAATCCTCCCACTGTAACTGCAATGGAGGAAAGGGTCCGTGGAAAAGTGCCCTTTGGCCCCCCGGGCAAAGAAGCCAAAGTCATGGATCGATTCAAAATCCTACAACCAAATATCAACCATGGAAGTTTTCAAACTCACTAAGAACTCAACTCCAAAACCAAAACAAAATGAACTTTCTCTATCAATCAATCAAGTCTGCTTTGAAAATTGACCAACTGAAACTTCCTCAAACTTCAATACATCAATCGCTCCAAAGCGAAAGCGAGTTAAGATCGCTGACAAATCCGCAGCTTCAATCTCAAATTTTTTCTTCAGAATTTCATCTCCTGCAACAATAACATAAACGACACGCTTAAGAAACAAAAATAATTTCGCTAAATTTACCAATAATTTAACAAAACAAAACTTTCAATTTCTGATTAACCGGCAAATCAAAAACAAAATAAAATTAAAAAAAAAAATCTACACTTAAAAAAAATCAAACTATTTCGCCAAATTTCTTCAATTTTCGATCAAACAAAACATAAATCTTGATTAAACATAAAAATAAAATAAAAACAAATAAAAAAAAGAGCAGAATGCAGGTAGAGTAAGATACCGAAAGCAAGCTCCGGACTCGTAAAATTCTGTGTTTTTCGTCCTATTCGGAACGTAGCGTTCAAGGGAGCCAGATATTGTTTCTCCCGCGAAATGTCCGCAGTTAAGCGTGAGATACAAGGAAACTGGAGATCTTGGATCGGGTGTTGAATTGTAATATATGATTGTGAATCGCGATAATTAATGTACTTCCGCGAAATTATGAAATTTTGTGAGAACGAGTTTCGATCCGTGTAGAACTTGGTTTATATTCCTCAAGGGAACAGACAGAGAAGGCGTGAGGAGAGAGATAGCTACCTGGAATTACCTAACTGCCCCTTTTTTATTACAGCCATTTTTATTTTGTCCTGGCCACGCCAACAATTATTTTGCTTAACCAATAACCACCGTGATTTTTTGTAACTTATATGTCTTAATAACTGCATTCGTGGCACCATTATGGAGTTCAGTTTAAATTTTATTTTTGATATTTAAAATATTTGAATATAACAAATTTAAATTTGCTAGAATGTAGAATATTACGGTGTGGAAGTTTGAATTGTTTTATGATAATTATTTTTATCTTTTTCTAAATCAATTTCATATTAATATCATATGGGTGCAATAATTTTTTCAAATCTTCAATCAGATAACAATTAGTAATATTCAATTATTAAAATATGGGATTGATACTACATTGAGATAATATAAAATAAAAATTGAATTTCTATTTAATCTTAATTAAAAATTAATGCGAAAATAAATATATCATACTTCATGTTATCCCTTAAATACATCTAATTAATTATTTTGATTTTTTTACATTATCTTATTTTTCAATCAATATTATGTTTTCTCACTTAAGTGAGTTTAGAGACATACATTTGTCAATTGATATTGTAATAGAGAGATATGAAAATAAAATATTCTCAAAGATTTTGCTAAATCTATGAACCGGATTTCAAAAAATATAGTTCTTAATTTGATTTGAATTCGTCCATCCTCTATGTAAAATTTTTATATTGTTTACGTTGACCACTACATGATTGTGTTATTTTATATGTTACCATAGTCTTATTTAGTGTATTAAATGAGATCTAACCTTCAATGATTTAGTCTTCAAAATTAGTTGACCTTTAAAAATAAAAAAATAAGCCCACTCTTATTAATTTCTTAGTCAAAGAACAATAAAACCATCCCTTCCTCATACGTCGAATAGTGATTTTGTGCATGTATCGAAATCTCCATTGTCAAGAATTACCAATCAAATTTTTTCATAAATTATAAGATCTTAAAATAATAATTTGATTATATAAATGATATGTACAAAAACGTAATTTACGCCTTCGCTATCAGCATTCATAATGACAGGCGAGATATGCACTCGCTTTCTATATAATGTGTAGTGAAGCTATCCTACATGTGAACTTGTGATGTGAATAATAATAATTATTATAATAATAAGATATTTCAATTTGCAGGCCCCCAAGTGGGCGTGGGCCGTGCCGCCGTGGGCGTAGGAGCGCGTGACAAGGAAAGGAAGAAAACGCTAATCAAAGAGGAATCAATGTAGCCTGAAGGCGTAATTGACATCATGGCGAAAGGAACATCCTGTATCGATATTGATGGCTCACGCAGTTTGTCTCGACTGGGATGGCCGACGGCGCTAATGGTGTGGTAACCTTTCTACTTTCGAGTTCGGCGTGTGGTGGGATCCACACGGGTTGCCGAAGACTACAGCTTATGGGCTGGGTTCAATTTTGAAACTTTTACCGTACAAAACTAGGAAACCACGTGGCCTTCGTGGAAGCTTTTGGAAAAGCTATGCTTTGATTGAATCGGAGCAGATAGGTGTTTTACTGGGTAAATACATAGTCACCCATGAGGTTTGATATAAATAACAAACTCACTTCTGTTATTCATAACGTAACATAAAAATTTTTATTTTGATATTTTAAATAACATTAAGACCCCTATTTTTATGTGTCAAGACTTTCATATTTTCCAATTCTTTGGGTTTTATGTTACTTTATTAATGATAGGGGTGAGATTATTATTTAGACCAAACCTCGAAGGTGTCTATATATTTACCCCGGTGTTTTATTAAATAGGCACGGATTGTTGACGACATTGCCATGTGGTTCGGTATAAGTATAAATTTTGTACTTCAAATGATATTAAGTAAATAATAAGATAAATATATAAAAATTAAAATAATAAATATTAATTTATTTAATTTTATAATAATTTATTATATAAAATTGAGATAATTTGGTCCAATTATTATATAAGCATTATGGTGTGTGGTGAGTTACCACCTAAATATATATACTAGACCTGACTTCGTATGTCATAAATTATGTAAAAAAATATTAAATATCAAGATTGGTAATAAATCAAAAATAAATCACATCACATTAAGAGACACAATATTTAACGTGGTTCGATATCTACTAGATCATAATTATACAATAGTACAAGAGATCACACACTAAACCTAATATTATGTTTACATCTCTTTCATGTTTCTTCTCACATCTCTATATGGATGTTAACCCTTTATGTCTAGTCCTCTCTCATTCTATAATTAATTATTAATTCCTTTATTTATAGGTCTATATAGGGATCTTGTAATTCTAATAGGATCAGAACTTTTATTTATTAAACAACGCTATTTTTATATTTTTTATATTTTTTCTATAACTTACATGATGTAACTTGAATTAGGAAACAAGCAACGATCCTAACACAAAATCTAAGTGTAGGTCATGCAAATAAAATTGAATTTTGCACCCAATCTTCCGTATTATACCTTGTCGCAGGAGAATGAGTGGATCAGTGGAACTACAACTCCTCATCGCTTATTAAAGTCTATAGTGCAATCTGTTGCACAATTATAGTATATGTGTACTGGGAAATCTTCAAATAAAATCGTCCCACCACATTATTTGACGGGGGTAAATACATAGACACCCCGAAGGTTTGGTCTAAGTAACAAACTCACCCCTGTTATTCATAAAGTAACATAAAGACCCCCATTTTGATATATTAAGTAATATTAAGACCCCTATTTTTATGGGTCAAGACCCCCATGTTTTCCAATTCTGGGGGTCTTTATGTTACTTTATAAACAACAGGGTGAGTTTGTTACTTAGACCAAACCTTGGGGGTGTCTATGTATTTATCCCTTATTTGACGGCCGTAAGTTATAAAAAAAGATATGAAGATAAAAGGTGTATGCACGAGTATTCACATACACGAGTCACGAGCCACGAGCGGCAAACATTTATTCATGAGACAAGTAATGCTTAAATAAGAAAAATTTGACCAAATCACGAGTCAATTCAAGGATGTACGACAGTTGTCTACGTGAATTCACGTCAATTTACATATATTAGATACAAAGCTCGCGCGTTACGCAGTTATATTTATTTAATATTATTTTTTTCAATTAAATAAAAAATAAAGTTATAAAATAAATAAGAAAATGATGAAATCAGACACACTGAGGCACAAATATCTCGCTCTCTTTAAGGAGATTCAAGCTCTTTACGGTTGACAAAACTTAGAATCTGGTGTAGCAGTTTTTTCTCAATGACTTGTCTCCTCTAAGATATAACAGCCCAACTATTCATCGTATAGCTCAAATAAATTATGCACAAATAGTTGAGCTCAAATCTCTGAAATAAAAGTGAATGAAAATGTAAAATAATTGTAAATGTTATTGTTTTTTAAGAATCACAAGGATAATCCTATTTATAGGAGAAAATAAGCCAACCAAAATAAATATATGTCATAATCACATGAATGTTACATGACTTTATAGTTCGTCTTTCATTTATCCTCCATCTTTAACTCACATTAAAACCTTCAACCTCTTCACTTTTCACTTCTTAACTTAAAAACCTTCAAATCCTTAAATAACATATTAAAAGAGATTTAATAAATGAGTTAAATATTAAAAGTTATTGAAATTACCTTCAAGTAAAGCCTACTTGTCAAAAGTCTAAAGCCTAAAAAATCATATTTGCCATCCTACATCATTTCATAGACTACTTTAAATCTCAATGACTTGTCTCCTTCAAAATACAACAGCTTAATTATTCATCGTATAGATCAAACAAACTCTGTGCAAATAGTTGAGCTCAAAGCTCCACCAAAAGAACACATTTCTTTGCCCAAAAATCTCTACAATAAAAGTGAATGAAAATATTAAATAATTGTGAATGTTGTTGTTTTTTAAGAATCACGAGAATAGTCCTATTTATAGGAGAAAATAAGCTACCCAAAATAAATATATGTCATAATCATATGAAAGTTACATGACTTTATACTTTTATCTTCCATTCATCCTCTATCTTTAACTCATATTAAAACCTTTAACCTCTTCACTTTTCACTTCCTAACTTAAAAAACCTTTAAATCCTTAAATAACATATTAAAAGAAATTTAATAAATGAATTAAATATTAAAAGTTATTTAAATCACCTTCAAGTAAAGCCTAATTGTCAAAAAATCTAAAGCCTAAAAAATCATACTTGTCATCCTACATGTCAACTATACAGGCTCATGCTTAAGAATTATATAGATATATAGATATATAGATGGCTCCAAACACGCCATTAATATGCAATTTGATCATATGCTATTAGTACTATTTTTGTGAATGTTGTTGATTCGTCTGCATGTTAAATTATCGGATTATTTGTGCACCTACTCCGTGAGTCCAACAACAAAATTTAGTAGCCTTTATTATATATATTTACGTGTGATCTAAACTTTTATTGCTGGTACTAATAACAACCATTTTGAGCTATTATTTTGCTCGCACATGCCAATATCCCATGGTTATGCTTGCAGTTGTGACACATAAGATTGTAATCGATGTACTTTTGCTTCTTATTTACATTGTTATGTGAAATGGAGGTGGAGGTGGGGAAATAGTCAACCACCGCTTATTTGCTGCATTGTTTATTGGGTTTGGTCAAAGGAAAAAACCAGTTAACATGCTTTAAGTTTGAAGCATGAGTGTTGACACTGAAAATTTGTTCACCACCATATGACATGTTATGTGGCACAATCCAATACCATGTTTGACATAAAAAGACCTAAATGTCCTTATCAGGGGAAACAAGTAAAATTGTAGAAATGGGGAAATAAGAGAAATGGACAGAACTATGCGGTGATCCTGCACTTTTGCGGACCGCAGCTAGGGGTGGGCAAACCCAACATTGGGTTCGGGTTATTTGTCGTGTTTTGCTTTGAAAACCAAAAACTCGACTAGACCGGTTTGAAAATATATGATTGACCTTTAAGAACTTTTTTTTGTACTATTACTAGTAAGAAATATTATATTTTATATGTATTATATAAAAATTTTTATTTATTGTATTAAAAATTAACAAAACCTAACTGATCATAACCTAATAATGCCCCGACCATTTGAGTCCACCTAAAAAATAACATGACATCTGGTAGACCTTTCTCAACTGTCTGATTCAGGTCGGATACCCACCCCTACTGGTAACATAATATTAACTCGTTGTCTCTGACTCAATGGCCTTAAATTGGCTTTCCTTCCTTCTTAGAGCTACAAGACAACCCTTGTAAGATTTACGTATGATTTTAGTTATGTTTATCCTACGAATATGAAGTTAGTGATTATATAAAATAAATTATGTGAAAACCCCTATTTATTTAGTGAATCAAACAGTATTTCAAAATAAGTCAAACCTAGTCGACTATCTCTTAAAAATGTTATAATACACTTTGAAATTAAACAAGCTTTCTTTACGTAGCTTGAGATGGTTCATGTGAGCGTCAAACAGTGATGACATGTTATCATTCGATAATTATGAGAAATAATCAAAATTAATAGTGTAAATTGAAAAATAATCAATATTTTTAATTTATATAATTTGTCTAATTATTTACAACTGTTATGATAAAAATACACTTAAATTAAACTGTGACTGTCCATTATTGTCTGGTGAGTCTCACAACTATCTAGCGATCTAGCAACTTTCTAACAATTTGATGGTGACTTTTTGCTAATTGGAAAATGTTAGAGAATGAGAAATTCGGTTTATAAGAGATGAATATTTTAGTTATTTTATATGTAAAATAGGTAAATAGACCATATAAATCAAAAATTTGATTATTTTTTAACTTATACCCTTAATTTTAGTTATTTATGGTAATTTTCTATTGTCATTTGGTATAACTAGCCGGTATAATACAATTATTTTTGTAACAAATCGACTCGTGTCAGATTCGAATCAATAGTGAGTTGTTAGCCGGACTAAGCCATTTTATAGATTGGGGAGTCACGACATGCAATTAGGTTAAAAGAGTAATGTGTCTTAGCTCACTGTTTGTATTGTTTATTTGTTCCCTCTGGTGGCTTTACAACTTAAGTATCACTTCTCCAGGTGCTAGCTAATGTGACCAAGCCATCAGGCAATTAGGGCTATCGAGGTGACAACAAAGTGTATATCAACCCCAACTCTTATTTTATAAACTATTCAAATAAGTGAAGATACATAACTGACATTTTTTGGAACTAAAGTGGGCACCATGTGAAATGGAAAAAGGTAATTAAGTGTTTTCTTAAATGATTTTACCTTGATATATAAAATGAAAAACTAAGAATTCACTAATTCTATTATTAATTAGGATTGACTGAAAGGTGATAAAAATTATAGGTGTCTTAAAAAATAACTATAAAAAAATAATTAGATATCATGATTATTACTCGACAATTAGATTGGTCTTTATAGTTATCGAATAGTAATACTAGGTAACTCGACAATCTAAAAAAACTTATCTAACTTTCGAATATTAATACAAAACAACCAAAAAGATCTGTCTAGTTGTTGTCGTGTAGTAGTCATTTAGTTTCTGTTATTTATTTTTTATTTTCTTAGATTATCCATTAACACTCAAATGGACGAGGATTGAAGATGTTCCAAGCTTTAAGTGGGAAGATTAATACTGTTCCGATATACTGCTATCTCATCCGAGCCTTGGTAATCTAAATGGACCAAGCCTCTTGTGTCAGTAATTGTTCTATATTCAATTTTCCATGACTGATTCACTTCGAGTTTTGTACGTGATTGTTTATATGAAAAAACAAGTTCAATTACATATTTAATTAGAGATGGTTGTTTAAAAAAAAAAGTTCATTTCAATTTTCTCGAGGCATCTATTTTTGAAACATTAGGTTTTCTTATTAAAAAATATGAAACATTTTATAAGCTTTTTAAAGAGAAAGGGGAATATCGTAGGGAGAAAATGAAAAATATTACGATTTAATTTCTAATTAGTTTAATCAAAATATACTATCAAGTCATTGATCCGAGTATTTGATATGTGAATACGAATTTAATTGAAAGTATAATTGTTTTGTAGTAATTTAAATTTTAAACAAACGGTGTGGAGTGGAGATTTTAGAAGGACGAGGACAAAACTAAACTTATTGACAGCTGACAAACAAGCCACAATGGAAACTAACGGAAGTCTCCCTCCCGCCAAACACAAAAATTAGGGTTTAAGCACTCTCACTTCGCACTCTCAAAGACCCAAATCACACCAACACTCGCTCTGTTCTTCTCCTCAATTCGAAACTTTAAAATTCACGAAAATGAGCTTCGCGGCCTACAAGATGATGCACTGGCCCACCGGCATTAACTACTGCGCTTCCGGCTTCGTCACCCACAGCCGCGCCGACTACGTGCCGCAAATTCCGTTAAATCAAACCGACGAACTAGAATCTGAGTGGCCTTCGAGGCGTGGAATCGGCCCCGTTCCAGACCTCGTCGTTGCTGCCGCTAACATTCTTGAAATCTATGTAGTTAGGGTGCAGGAAGACGGCAGCAAAGAGTCCAAAAATTCGGGGGAGACAAAACGTGGCGTTTTGATGGATGGAGTCTCCGGTGCTTCTCTCGAACTCGTTTGCCATTGCAGGTTCGGAAACCGTCGTTTCGTTATGCAATTGTACTTTAATATCAAATCGCAATCATGTTTTTTTCATATAACTTTTTTTTTTGAATTTTGTCTTAGGTTGCATGGCAATGTGGAATCAATGGCAATACTGTCGAAAGGAGGGAGTAACAGCTCGAGGAGAAGAGATTCAATTATTTTGGCGTTTCAAGATGCCAAAATATCGGTGCTGGACTTTGATGATTCAGTTCATGGACTTCGTACCACGTAAAGCTATTATTGTCGGCCTTGCTTGATTGGATAGTTTTGTTATCGCACACTATATGTTATGATTGTACAGTTTCATGGCTTGTACAGGATATGTTGGAAATGTTAGAAAATTTGATGATTAACTTCTTGCAAGTTTGAAGTAATTTATCTGATTGAATGCATTGAACGTCACTGAAGAACTTAATATGTCTTTTTAGTCCAATATAAGCTTCAAATTTATATATTTATAGTGTGTTTCTAACTTCTAACTTGCAAGTGCCGTTAATACACATAGACACAATTTCCATTCTTCAATCAAGCGCATTTATTTGTCATGTCTGTGAGTTGCTTGCTTAATTGCGCTATACATACCTTAATTTGCACCATGTTCCGTGCTCCTGGGTTTTGCGAAACATTGGCACCTCTGGTGTTCTGTGCACCCTTGCATAAGCATGCTTTGAATCTTTACATCAATTGAGCCTATCAGAGATGATACCTAGTTTTCTTTGTAAATAAGAGGTACACAAATTGGCTCGATGTTATTTTTTCTTGATGCAAACCTCAGGGCTTCTGGTGCCTTTATGTTCGCAATAATTGCTGATGCTGCCAGCTTAACCAACTATGATTGCATTGGTGAATTGAAGAAAGTTGGAGCACTCACCCCACATTATGTTATGAAGTTCTGGAAGTGGTTGCAGGTTTGAGTAATAACATAAAGATACAGATCTATAGTAGTGACCTAGTATTTAGTTTGCTTTGGACAGCCTGGGGTACCAGAGTTCATAGTTTTGAGCAAACTTCTCGTTTTGCAGTCTTGTACTTTGTTTAGACTTACAAAATAGGAGTTAACTTAGAATGAATTGATCCTAGGTGCAACTGTTAATTGGATTATGAGCAAGGGCCCTAAGAATTTGCAAAGGGAAAAGCTAAACTCTCGGCCATTATGAGTATGTTAGTAGCTTTCCCCAACTTAATTGCACAAAACTGATACTTTATGAAATCTGTCTACTCCTACATTTGAGGGGAATATGGTCACTTACAATCATTCTTAATCTTTTTGCTCTATCTGAGCAGCAACAACTTACTTTCTTCCCCATCTGCCTGTGTCAGTAAGTCAAAAACTGCCGATGTCAAAGGGACTTTTTAAAGATTTCACCTCTTTAACTTTATTTTATTTAGAATTGTTTATCCTTCTTTATTCTTTCGCCTCCGTGGATATCTAACACATTTTTGCAAGTTTTTTACTTCAATATAATTTCTCAGTTGCTTATAAGAAAAAGATAATGAAACCTGCCTTTAGTCATTCTCTTAGCATTAGCAGGAACCAATTTATCATTCCATTATTAAAATGTGAAAGTTAAACCCAAAAAATTATTTGTTTCCCCAATTCTTTTTAACTTTGATTGCTAGGATGAACTAAAAATAACCTGGATAGCAAGTATGTTGGCAGTGGTTGAGAAATCGAGGACATAAAAGGAATTAGGACTTGATATGCCTTTCTTTTTCTTAATGCAAAAGGTTCTTGCATGCTAAGTAAACAAACTGGATACTTCCTGTCGGTTCATGGAGTGAAAGCTTTCTTGACAGGCTGTAATTTGATTCACTTTTTAGCTCCTCAGCTGGTGGGTTTTCCAGCATTGCAATAGGAATATGGCAGAAGATGAGATGAAGGCTGCTAATTTAAGGGATTTTGGAGAAATATGAAGAGACTAAAATACTCCTAATTCCAAATATTTAGCTATATTTACTACAAGAGGAACTTATGTCCAATTAAATTTGGGTAGCTGCTGTTTGCAGCATAAGAAGCATGTGGTTTTGAGCCTTTTCTCCCCCTTTTATTTGTATCTTATATGAGTTACAAGTATAGGTGAGAAGCTTGTTTTTCTTTAAGTCCATGACAATTGTAGTCTTGATCACCAGCTTAAAAAAGTTGTTAATTTTAGCATGAGGCCTAGTAATATACTCTTCTGGAAACTAATTTGAAGTTGGGAACAGAACCTTAATCAGGTTTACTATTTTAAGGAGACCACTAGTTTTATCTGAAATGCATGCCAACTTGTTAGTTTTGTATTGAACAAGCTTCAGTATCTGTATGATATCTTAGTAATTCCTCATTTTGTTTGACTCGTCATATGCTGGTTTGCCTTGAATTAACATACTATTTATGTTTTTCAGGACTGCTTCCCTAGGTATTTTTCTTGAATAAGTAGGCTTCCCTGATAAACTCTTTTAGTGTGTTAGAAGTGTTTACACATTTCTCCTTTTCTAATAGTTTATTTCACTATGTTGGACGATTATACTTAATTCATATTGTCGCTATCCTTTTTCAGCTCTATGCATTGTTTTGAGGGTCCAGAATGGGTTCATTTGAAAAGGGGTAGAGAATCATTTGCAAGCGGCCCGTTGGTAAAGGTTGATCCTCAAGGCAGGTGTGGCAGCGTTCTTGTTTACGGATTGCAAATGATAGTGCTTAAGGCTGCTCAGGTCTCTTTAGCGTTCTTTATTTTTTTACTGAATTCTTGGGGCTTGTATTTTTTTAGATTTATGTAACCACAATTGTTTCCTGAATATTCTGAACTCTTTAAGTTTTTCATTCAATGATCTTACTCATCTTACGGAACAAATTTTACTTGAATAAAAATGAGTGAATATATGCTTAAGATAATAATTTTTCTGAAGCGATAGAGTTGATACGTTATTTTTCATGAATAAGTATACTGAATTTTGAGGGTACCTGTATTAATGTTGCAAACATTTGTAGATCAGAGGTGATTAAATAGGACCGTCCTTTCTGTACTAACTATAAAGTTTTATTCATTCTTGATTTGAATTTCTTTGAAGTGAAGTTCAAAGGACTTGGAGACGATATATATTATTTCTAGCAAATAAAGCAGCCAGCCTGTTCCTTCTGTGAAGATTAGAAAATTATTGCTTATTTTTGTATGTTGCTATAGTGATTCTCTTTATTCAAGTATCTGATTAGCTAGCAATTGGGTAGCTTTCCTGCTAGCCTGGAAAAACAATGAAGCAGCAACTAGAATTAATTTCCGTTCAATATGGCTTTTGGAATTACTAAAACTTTAAATTTTCAACGTTACTTTTTATTTTTTTTACCAATTCAATTGTAACCTTCTCATAGCGTAACCACATTTTATTCAATGAAACATATGTTTAATGTCCTTCCATCTTTCTTTTGGCATTAAAATGAATTTACAGTAAATAACTTGTAAAAGTTCTAGAAAAGTAACAGTTTTTATTGTCGTATAGTTATGTGCGGAAATGATCGCATTTTGAGGGACAAGGAGGGAAGAGTTCAGCAATTGATGAGACGAAATTTTGTTTCTAACATCTTCATGGGCATGGGTTTCTTAAAATTTTCAAGAATCTTCTTTCTTTTTTATTTAGCTCAATTGGCAAGGGTTTGTTTGTTAGCTGTTTTCTTGGGGCTTTTTTTTTTACAAGGGCCTAAGGCTTTTTCTCTAATGTGAATAGTCAGTAGCAGGTTCATCTTGTCTCCTTTTAAAAGAAGATAATAAGATAAAAATTCTTTTGCATTTCTTTTCTTATTATTACTACGTAAACACTTTTATTGTTACACTGCCAAATGATTTATCAACTTAAAGCACTTCTATGATTGACAACCACAAAACTAAACCATTTGAAAAAACTCTTCTAGAAAAGCTTTTCTTATAAGAGTTGTATCTGAAGAGCTTTACCAAGATGGTAGTCATAAATTTTGCCAATAAATAATACTACATACTTTGTTCAATTTAAGATTTAGCAATAAACGTTGATGGTGCTTTGTCCACTTTATGCATGTTTGATAATGGACTTTGCAAACCTTTAACAAAATGTCAGATAATGGCAAGTATACTCTCATCTATTCTCCAGCAGCAAGCACCACTTGTTTTGTGAGAAAATTGATTCATTTGTTTTTGGTGGGATTTTATTTATTCATCTTGAATATTTTTAGAAGTTACATTATTTTATTATTTTTTTAACGATCTGGAAAAATTTTGGTCATCAGGGTGGATCTGGTTTGGTCGGAGATGAAGATACTTTTGTTTCTGGAAGTTCAGTTTCTGCTCGCATTGAGTCATCCTACATAATCAACTTGAGAGATTTGGACATGAAGCATGTAAAAGATTTCATATTTGTACATGGTGAGTGTGATTGACTAATTATCATTGATTGCTTCTGTAGTGGAATGTGAGTATAATGATGTGACAGAAAGATCTCTTTTGTTGTCAATAGAAGTAATGATGAAGATGTGAGCTACATGGAATATATATATGATATATAAAACGATTTAAATGATCCAAATATCGAATAATGACTAGATAAGTGAGGAATCACTGGAGGACTTTTTACATGCAGGGGATCTAAGTGTTTATTTTTAATTTTTGGATTAATAGATGAAGTTGGTGATATTAAATTGTGCAGCTAAGGTGAGAACAACTAGTCCTGAGGCAAGAGTGAATAAGAAGTAAAAGTGTATAAAGAAAAGTTAAAAGTAGAACATTCTGAGGAATGACATGCTAATTCTCCTTCATTCCTACTCACTATATTTGGTTGGTATCTTCTTCCAATGACTTGTGCGATTGGAATAATGTGCTGCTTGTGAATGACTTTCATGTTGGTTTATTTAAACAAAAAAAGTATGTGAATAGTTTTGATCCTACTAGATTATAATAATACTTTAGTTAAATTACCCAAAAAAAAAAAGTCATTTGCTCTTGTTCTTGAGCTAGTTAATTGGGGCTTGAACTCTTTCTTAATCTTATGTGATCTATCTTATAGGTTATATTGAGCCAGTGATGGTCATCCTTCACGAGAGGGAGCCTACTTGGGCCGGCCGTGTCTCATGGAAGCACCACACTTGCATGATTTCTGCCCTAAGTATCAGCACAACTTTAAAGCAGCATCCCCTTATATGGTCAGCCATGGTATGTTCTGATATTGATGAAACCTATATGAAAGAAATTCTTAATCTACTCAAATAAATTCAGTTTATGGTGGATTTTAGATTTTGTTTAACACTTGCAGTTGAAATAGTTATAAATCAAATTATAGTTTTATTACTTTCTTGTGGAGACTCTGTTACAATTACATCCCTAATTTATCTATACGTGTCCTTTACACATGAAAGTGTCATATCAACCCATAAAAATGTCGTCTGAGAAAATGGTACTAGTCCATGCAACAAGACCATAAAATGCCAAATTTCATCTGAAAACAATCAGGCATTTGTCTTCTAATTGTCACTTCTATGATGACAAAACTTTAGCTTTTTGCTTGGGGTGAAAATTCTGGAATTTACCATGTTCTTGATATTTTAAAGATATTGATGGAAGTGAAGCTATACCATACAGCCTACAAATTAGCGATTTGGATGATTGATGTATTTTTAGACAGTGTTCTTATGTTTGAATTAAACTATCTTGTCAGAATCTCCCACATGATGCTTACAAGCTACTTGCAGTGCCATCACCAATTGGTGGTGTTCTTGTGGTTGGTGCGAATACAATTCACTATCATAGTCAGGTAAAACTTTCCATTTTTGTATTCTGTTTTGATTGAGTGATGTGTAAGTTTTTCTGGATATTTTAATTTGAATACGTTATAACACGCTTGTCTCTTGATTTATGCAGTCAGCCTCATGTGCATTGGCTTTGAACAATTATGCTGTTCCTGTTGATAGCAGGTCATGAATCTTGCCTCTTTCTACCACTCACCCCACAAAAATAAACTTCAATTTTCAATGTTATAAATTGGTTTGTCAAACTATAGACTTATGTGTAAGCAATTTGTGCTTCTTTAGAGATTTATACGTAGAGGCTTTGTCTTGTGTTTTTGTTTACATGGTAATCAATCAATTACATAAATTTGACTTCCGGGACATCTAGTTTGGTTGAATTCCCAGTTTTATTCATGTTGGTTGCATTTTCTTATTTCATTTCAGTCAAGAGCTGCCAAGATCAAGTTTCACCGTGGAACTTGATGCTGCCAATGCAACTTGGTTGCAAAATGATGTGGCATTGCTGTCAACAAAAACAGGGGAGCTACTACTTTTGACCCTTGTTTATGATGGGCGGTAGGAATTTGCCTTCATTTCAAGTTAATTTTGTGTCCCCTTGTTAAATTTCCCTAGGCTAAAGAATATGAGCTTGCATTTAGTTTTGGTCTGATATAATGCCATATGGTTGTGTTTGTATGGAACCCAAAATGTGGTCTTTTTTGGAAGCATCTAAAAGAATGGAAAAGATTCTTTTTCTGTCTTCATTCTTTCTAAGATAAAGCAAGGGGGAAGCTAAGTTTTCTCTTCTTGTCAAAAGGGAGACAGGTTTTTTATCCAAAATATCTACTTGCTGCATACACAAAAAAAAAAAAAAAAAAAAAAAAATCGCCTTATATATNCGTTTTTTATCCAAAATATCTACTTGCTGCATACACAAAAAAAAAAAAAAAAAAAAAAAAATCGCCTTATATATGTAGAAGGCGCTGGAAAAAGAAAGGTCTCTTCTTGAGGCCTACGGTCTTGGCTTTTCAATAAAAAAGCTGGTCTGACCAGTCTTTTCCCCGAGTCCAAATTTGTATCTACATCATTTGAAATATCCCTTTTATGCATTTCTTTTGTTTGATGAATTCATTCTTTTCTTTTCTCTATTGAAGCGTTGTGCAGAGACTCGATCTTTCCAAGTCTAATCCTTCGGTGCTTACTTCGGTTAGTTGCATCTGTTGGACCTTTTTATTTATTTACTTTTAGCTCTGAATCTCTATACCATGTTGGTTTACTTTTTGGTGTTGAACTATAGTTGCGTTGTAAAATCCAATGAAAATGTTACAGGACATTACAACAATTGGAAATTCGCTATTTTTTCTGGGTAGTCGGTTGGGAGACAGTTTGCTTGTGCAATTTACTTGTGGATCAGGAGCCTCAATTTCGTTATCAGGTTTGAAGGAAGAGGTGTGCAGATGTCATGAACTTCTCTTTGCTTCTCAGTGTGACACAGTTCACCTTAATGGTGCTTTAGGATTTTATAATCTTTCTTCAACACTATTATAGTAATATTTGTTTGAAATTTTAATTTTTAGTCATTCTAGTTGATTGTGTAATTTATTTTCTTGCCCTTAATTATCACTAACAAGTCCTCATGTTTCACTTTCCTATGCACATCAAAAGAAATTTCACTGCATTTTTCCCAACAAATCTTGGACTTCTTTGAAATTTGCAACTGTTTTCATTATTTTCTTCTATTTTTTTTTTAATATTTCTTTTACAGTTTTCACATATTAATAAGGCCATAATTACTTCTGCTTTCAATATTTTTTTTTTTTTAGTTTGGTGATACAGAAGGTGATACCCCTTCAGCAAAGCGATTACGGAGGTCTTCTTCTGATGCCTTGCAAGATATGGTTAGTGGCGAGGAGCTTTCCTTATATGGTTCAGCTCCAAACAACACGGAATCAGCACAGGTGGCGTGTCATTCTCAATATTATTGTGGGACCGTTTCTCTAGTAATTTTCCTGTGTTACATTTCACCCATGACCAATTTATGAAATTTGGAGGTTAAAACTCCTGGGAAGGAGAGGAGAACAAAATCAACAGAAATAATAGTTGATAATTCTTCATGATCTATCCTAAGAACTTAAGATGGTGGCTGTAAAAGATTTTATCTGATAATATTCTACCACTTCACTACTCTTACAGAATTTATCTGCTGCAATTCATTTTTGGCCAATTTTGCTTGTTTTAAATCTTAAGCTGTCAGATAATAATTATAATCCATTTCACAACCCATTAAATCTTTATTAAGTCCATAAGTATTTATTCATGAATCTTTGACTGTTAAGTTTAGTCAAGCCTCTTACTACTATATAAGCTCTGCAAGATTGGAGCAATATTCTACTGCCTTGACCTTTATTGCAGCTGTATTCTTTTCAACTACATTAGAAAGTTGACTAGTAGGGATCGTTCTGAAATTTTCGTGTCTGGTTGGTTTGAGAATTGCTGTTTTTATTCATGAGCTTTCTGATTGTTCAGTCTTTTGTGTAGCAAAGACAGGGTGATCAGAAAGCATTGGTGTTATCTATTGGTTTTATTGTGATAAGTTGTCTTTTATTTTCTTAACAAAACTGACAAACAGTCTATGACATACTATATGGTTTTTGTTGTTTATCTTCGTTACCTCATAATATTGCTTTCTCCCCTCATGCATGCAGAAAAATTTCACGTTTGCTGTGAGAGATTCTTTGGTTAACATCGGACCCTTGAAGGACTTCTCTTATGGCTTGAGGATAAATGCTGATGCAAGTGCAACTGGAATTTCCAAGCAAAGTAATTATGAACTGGTTAGTTTTGTGAGCTCAGTTGTGAATTTTTGGGATTTGTGCATTTGAAGGAAAGAAACATAGAATAGTGAAGTTTTACTGGCTTTAACTTGAACATGTTCGTGACATCCTTTTGCATGTGTGGTGCCTCTATATCTCTTGGTTGCTTTTAATATTGCCTTGGCCTAGGCTATCTGTTAAATTTTTTTTTTAATTAACTAATGATTTACAGGAAAATTATTTTACTGTTCAAGAACACGGATTACTTTTTGGTGGTGCTTTCAGTGAAGTGGGGGTTGGATTGGGTTCAGTGGTGTTATTCTCTCAATTACTGAATTTTTTTCCTCTTTAAATTTGTCAGGTGTGCTGTTCTGGTCATGGAAAGAATGGTGCTCTCTGTGTACTTCGGCAGTCAATTCGCCCAGAGATGATTACTGAGGTTTGTGAATTGTCCATTCATAAATTTTTTTCCATCATGAAAATGTATTAGCCTCATTATCTTTACTCAATAGAGCCTTTGTTAAAAAATTGAAGTTAAAAGAGAAGGACAACGATAAATAGTCTGAAATTGTGCGTGGTTTCCTCGATGTGCGTCTCCTAGAGGGATGCAAAATTTGGAACTGCTTGAGTTTATTGTATAGAAATAAAAAGTAAGGAGGGAATCATATATGTCTATTTACAGTAGCCAGTTTTGCGACCTTTCCTTTGCTATTTAACGTGTGCAGCACATCACTTGTATGAGATCATGTGCTTGCTCCGATATTGTTGCATGTAATGCTTTGTTAGAGCTAAGAGAGGATTGCCACACTATTTCTTATATGGTTTATAGTTTAGCCAAAGAAATCTTATACATGGCTGCATGTACTCGCATTCATAAGATTTTATCTTTCTTCTGCCCCCTTCCTGTCCTAATTTGACTTTGTATGATTTTCGTTGTTACTTATCTGATGGGTGATTTTAGAAAATGGGATGACTGAAATCACATGCCCCATTGCCATTTTAGTGCATAGATATGGATAACTACTTTTCTTAATGGCAATTTTTTATCTATGTGCACATTTTTGGTACCGCACATTATAAATCTATGTTGTACTTAATAGTGTTAAGAGCCCCACATGTGTGGTTGTGCCCCTATCATTGCTTTGATGAGAAACAAAACTTGTATCTATCATTTAATAATTTCACTCTTCCATTCTGTAGGTTGAATTGCCAGGTTGCAAAGGAATTTGGACAGTTTACCACAAGAGTTCACGAAGCCATAATGCTGATTCTTCTAAAATGGCTGCCTATGATGATGAGTATCATGCATATTTAATTATAAGTTTGGAGGCTAGAACAATGGTAAACTAATCAATTTTTTGTTGAATAGAAGTTGAAGATGTCTGTAAAATTTCTAGATTTTATGTTGTTGATGGAAACTACATTCTTTTGATAGGCATATTTTTATATTATTTTGACATATAATAAATATCATTTGTGAGCCTCATGATCTCAGTATCTTTTTATCGGCATTGATGGCTGTTTCTTAGATTTACTATTGTTGTGTCAGGTAATTGTTCTTTTCTGGTAATTGTTCTTTTCTAATTCTCAATTAGAAAAGGACAGTCTTTGGCACTTCCAACAATTAAACGATTATAGATGTCCAGAGGCTTTTATCTTTGCATTCACTGTTGAGATATAGTACTATTTATTAGTCCTGGTATCATAATTTGTTTGCACGTTATAGGTCTAGGCTGCACATATATATAAGGGGAGATTATTTTTGTTTGGTCTTTCTGTTTTCTCTCTATTGTTATGGACCTTTGCTTCATCTAATCTTCTTTGTACTTTCTTCTTTTAATAAAATCATTTTGTCTCCTATACACAAACACAAACACACACACATACATATATATAAATATGAGGTCTGCATGATGAAGCTGAAATAGAAGATCTCAAATATCATTTTTGTTTTGTTTTGTTTTATTTTACTGTATTTTGATTTTCTCTTTTAGATGTTTGCGGTGAAATTAGCATTAGATATTTAACTCTATGCAGTAATGTTTGCAATATTGCTAGGTACTTGAAACAGCTGATCTTTTGACAGAAGTCACTGAAAGTGTTGACTATTTTGTGCAAGGAAGAACGATAGCTGCTGGGAATTTGTTTGGAAGGTGAGCATATGCCTAATGTCATGAACATGATAATATTGCTGTAGTAACTATTTCATTGTTTGCCTGATTTGTTGTAGAAATGTTATACAATAACATCTACTTATTTTGTATGGCAACACAATGTTTGTTTCATTTGGCTTAAAATTTGGAAGAGGTTGCAGGAGGAAGATATGATTTTAGTTAATTAAACCTGCTAATCTTCTGTTAATTCTCCTGGGTTTTTACCCACTATCATACTTCTCAGTTCTTGCATCTTTGTATCTATCTCCTGGATTTAATAATTATTATACAATGTGACATTAAGTTATTTGCGTAGTGATTCTTGCTAATATGCGAAGGTTTGACTCCTAAATTAGCAAGTTTCACCCAAGTTTACAAGAAATGTAAATGGCGCTGTAATTAAACATGAAAAGTGATCAAAGAATGTTCTTACTGTTTACAGATTGGAAGCTGAATTTTTTTTGTATAGAATTTTGAGTCCTTGGGGCTTAGGACAGCTCATTCTCTTTTTCATTATAGCATGTCCATAAAAAATAAATTCATAATGCGTGGTTGAATGAAAATTATATAGTTTTCTAAGTAGATTGTTTTGCTATTTTTTTCCATGTTGTTGTCTGATGACATTCCTGTTTCTCAGTCATAAGATGGATCATGAAATGTGCTCGGTATGTGGCTGCCAAAATATAATATTAAATTATTGAAAAAAGAAAGGATATGAGGTTGTCTTAGGTCAACTCATGTTTCAATAAGGATATTTGCATCATTTTATGATATCTGCTTCTTGCTTATCTTCCTCTGTTCTTTAGGCGTCGAGTTGTGCAGGTCTATGAACGTGGTGCTCGGATTTTAGATGGTTCTTTTATGACTCAAGATTTAGGCTTTGGAGTTCAAAACTCTGAATCTAGTTCTGGTTCTGAGAATTCAACTGTGTTGTCTGTTTCAATTGCTGATCCATATGTATTGGTAAGAATGAGTGATGGAAGTATCCGGCTTCTCATTGGAGGTATTCTCTTTTAATGAGTATTCTTTAATATCTTTAAGTAATATCGAGTGTATTACCAATCTTCTTAGTATGCAACTTTCCTGTTAAAGTTACTTTCCCATGACCTATGTACATTATAGTGGATAAAACTAGAATCGTTTATAAACATATTATAGAGGAAAAGGTTATTTATTCATTACACGGTTACTTCTCTTATTCTTGGTGTTGCAACTTATGCATGTTAAATGAATGCAGACTGGATCTAATGAATCAACTTTTTTTTATTATTATTTTTTTAAGAAATATTATTTATTTTTACTATTACTATAAAACAATTGCCAGGATTAGAGATTAGGAAGTTATGCCTATCTGTTAATACTTAATAATAGCTTATCCCTTTAAATTTACATATATAATATATGTAATTGCAAAACATTACATGACACCAATAAGTATGTCAGGGATAAGAATATATTTGCCTGTACTTTTAGAGGGCTGAAGTTTTTTGTGTCAACATCACTAACTGTTCTCTGTACCTTGATTAATAGTACAATGTTGGTGGAAATTTGGAGTGTTTTAGTTTGGCGCTCTTCATTGTATAAAGTTTTTAAAGTTTCCTGAAGCTTTAAACCTTGACATTAATTGAAAGATGGTTACTGGCATAAATAGCTGTTGAGGAAATGCATACAATTACATAGGTATAGGTTCATATATGTAGTAACTATACGTGTATGAACATGTGCTCTCTTTTACTATTCTTTTTCTTGCTCTTGTTCTGGAATTTTGACCAGGTTCATCTTGAACTTTGAATTACAGATCCTTCTACTTGCACTGTTTCTATACAGACTCTGGCTGCCATTGAAAGCTCTAAGAAGCCAATATCTGCTTGCACCCTGTATCATGATAAAGGACCAGAGCCGTGGCTAAGGAAAACAAGCACTGATGCTTGGCTTTCTACTGGCATTGGGGAGTCCATTGATGGTGCTGATGGTGGGCCCCTTGATCAGGGAGATATATACTGTGTTGTTTGTTATGAGACTGGTGATCTGGAAATTTTTGACATCCCAAATTTTAATTGTGTTTACACTGTGGATAAGTTTTTATCTGGAAGAACTCACCTTTGTGATACCTATACATGGGAATCTCTCAAAGACTCCCAGACGGAGATTAACAAAAGTTCTCAAGAAGTGAGTGGCCATGGCCGGAAAGAAAATATCCAGAACATGAAGGTTGTTGAGTTGGCCATGCAAAGATGGTCTGGACATCATAGTCGCCCATTTCTTTTTGGGATATTGACAGATGGGACTATTCTTTGTTACCATGCTTTCCTATACGAAGGTCCAGAGAGTACTTCAAAAAGTGAGGGTTTGTCTGCTCAAGGTTCTGGTAATATGACTAATGCTAGTGCTTCTAGGCTTAGGAATTTGAGATTTGTACGTGTCCCACTAGATGCATACACAAGGGAGGAGTCGCCAAGTGAAGCCCCATGCCAGAGAATTACCATTTTCAAAAATATTAGTGGTCATCAAGGATTTTTCCTCTCTGGTTCAAGGCCAGCTTGGTTTATGGTATTCAGAGAGCGGCTTCGTGTCCATCCACAGGTGAGAGATACAGTTTTCATTCAAAAAAAGGAAGTAATCTAGTGCAGGATAATTTATTAAATTCGTTTTAGATTTCTAATTAAAATTTACTTAATGGTTTAAGTTTGAATTTTGTAATAGAATAAATAATTTTGAATTTTTTCAGCATTGCTAAATGTGAGTTTGAGTTTGTCTTTGGTTATATATTTAATTCCTTTTCTTTTAACAATCTCTGTGTCTCTGACCATATATATAATGTATTTTATACCAAGTCCTTTTTCCTTGTACCTATTTTTATTTATTTATTTATTTTTTTTGTATCTTGTTTTATCTTCTTTTTTCAGCAAACAAATTGTCTTTAGTGATCACTGCTTTTAGTATTGATTATATTTTGAAGCTGTTATATTATCAACAAATGTGCTTCTTGTCTCATTACGTATCCTCCACTTGGATTTCTGTTTTCTTGCAGCTGTGTGATGGATCTATTGTAGCCTTTACTGTTCTTCACAATGTGAATTGCAATCATGGACTTATATATGTTACATCACAGGTCAGACTTTTAACATTTACTTAATTGGCTATTTTTGTGCCACCTTTAGAGACAAGGCTTATGCATAATGGTTTGAAATGGATTTTTCTTTCAAATTTATAGGGTATTTTGAAGATCTGCCAGTTGCCATCTATATCAACCTATGACAACCATTGGCCAGTGCAAAAAGTGGGTCTCTTTCTTATTCTTGTTAACAATACTTGTAAATGGAACCAAATTTATTGAGAATTAATTGTTTCCGCTTTAATGAAATTTTTTAATGCTTTGTTAGATTCCGTTGAAAGCCACTCCACATCAAGTCACTTACTTTGCTGAGAAGAATTTATACCCGCTAATAGTTTCAGTTCCTGTGAGTTTACATCTTAGTTTCATTTGCAGTTTTTCTTTATTGTATTTCTAATGATTTCTAATTTACATTTAGCATAAATTTTTGAAGGAAAAAAAGAAAAAGAAAAAGAAATCTTAACAAACTAATGCAGTGGCCAGCCAAGTACAACTCATGGATCAAAAGTGGTTTTTCCGAACTAATTTAGTTGTTAGCTTTTTTGTTGATATATTTAATTATTCAATTAGGCTTTCCAACCACCACGTTTAGTGTGTTTAATATAGTTGTGAGGTACTTAGTTAAATTGGATGCTTGGATTTTGATATAATGCAAGACTATTGTTCTTCTCACTCTCTATTTTCCTCAGCATTGTCAAAATGTTGATAAGTGTCTTAATTCTCTCGTAGGTAGCATCTTTAAAATCATTTTCTTACTTGCATAATCTATAAGCACCACCATTTGCATAGAGCCATTCTTAATTGAATTACAGAAGTCTTGGGTATCTGGAAATAAAAAGTTGGATACGAATTTGCAGGATTTTTTCTTTTCTTTTTTTTGTTCTGATAACTTTAGTTGTGTAGTTGATACTGTGTTCATTTGTTTCTTGTAAGGAGGGGAAAAAAAAAAAGAACAGAAAAATCTGTACATTTGTGAAATCATGAAACCCAATATCAATTTTAGTTATTTAGTTGATATTGTGTTCATTTATTTTTTATCAGGAAAAATTTAATTTTCTTGCCTTTCTGTGCTCTATATCAGGTTCTCAAGCCCTTGAATCAAGTTCTTTCATCACTGATTGATCAAGAAGTTGGCCATCAAACTGACAATCACAATTTGACTTCTGAACTCCATCGAACTTATGCTGTAGATGAATTTGAGGTTCGAATTCTAGAACCGGAGAGGAATGGTGGCCCTTGGCAAACAAGGGCTACAATTCCAATGCAAAGTTCTGAAAATGCACTAACTGTGCGAGTTGTCACACTGTTTGTAAGTTCACTCTTTTGTCATTCAAACTATCTTTAGCGTTGTAGACTTATAGTTATGCCCTTTTTAATGTTTATCGGGAAGAGTTGGAAAGGATCGTGGTAAAAAGGTAACATTTGCATTCAAAATATTTTAATTTCTTGCTGATTTTGGTGTTCATTTTCCACTTCAAAGTGTGAGAAATAGTTCCAATGACATGGTAAGGCCTAGAAAGACATACTATATGGAGACCAGTTGATGAAATGAAGATGTATGCAGGAATTTTAGATGCGTAGAAGAGGTGCAAGAAGAATTAGTGAGAAAATTAGGGTTCAGACTTCATAGGATGAGGTTGATTAAATTAAGTCTAATTAGGTCGGGTTTATTAGGGATTAAATTTTTATTGTATGGAAAATAAATTTAGATTTGATACTTTTTGGTTTCTACTTTTTATTTCTGTTAGGTTTAAGTATGAAAGTTGGTGGTATTTGAACCAAATTTATTGAAAATTGCAGAATTAGATCTGCCTGTCTTTTACCATGAATGGTGGCATTTTATCAAGAAAAAAAAAAAGATTTTATTATCCAAGATTGACATGTACCAATCTCAATTAATTGGAATTACAGCTTAGTCAGTAGAATATGGTGAGTGGAAAGTTAGTAATTGGTACATAGATAGCATGGAATTCTTCAAAATGGAAAATCACCATGAGCGAACAAAAATATGGAGGACAATTTTTGTGGGATAATGGGAGTACATGTTATTTATTATTAGCAAATCTATTTTAGAGTCTGATATTCCTCCTTTTGTATCTTACTTCAGAATACAACCACAAAAGAGAATGAAACACTTTTGGCTGTTGGAACTGCTTATGTACAAGGGGAGGATGTTGCAGCAAGAGGACGTGTCCTTTTGTTTTCTGTTGGAAGAAATGGTGATAATCCTCAAAGTTTGGTATGTTTGGATCACGTGGCTCTCCTTTTTAGTTCAATTCTATTTCTCTTTTCACTTATGCAGTATTTTAACCAGTGTAGAAGGATTTTTATTTTCTCAGACCCTTTGAGTTCCGTTCGTAATTTCTAAATGTACATAATTAATGCAATCATAAACCTTTTAGGTAACAGAAGTTTATTCAAAGGAATTGAAGGGTGCTATATCTGCTTTAGCCTCTCTTCAAGGTCATTTGTTGATAGCTTCTGGCCCCAAAATTATTTTACACAAGTGGACTGGTACTGAGTTGAATGGCATTGCCTTTTACGATGCTCCGCCGCTTTACGTTGTGAGCTTAAATATTGTAAGTTTTGCTGTCTTAGCACTTATATCTGACTTCTAAACTTCTTTTCTGATGGAAAAAGGGAATGCTTGATTTATGAATTTTTGTTCTTTTTTGGCGTGAATTCTTTGATTTTAATCTCTGTGTATGGTTTAACTGTTTCATTCATCAGCAACGTCATCGTATCATCATTGCTATTATTGTCATAGTTGTTATTGTGTTATGCGAGGGCGAAAGAAAAGTTTTTAGTGGTTGTTACTAGTTTGAAACAATGAAAATTGATTGAATGGTGACAAGAGTTTGGTTTTCATAGAAAGGGAGTGGATACATTTTGTTACTATGAGAAATTGAAATTCACGTTAAAGAAGCAAGATAGAGAATATTTGGAGTCTTTTAGAATGCAGGTATTAGACTATTTTATGTGAACTTCGGCCTGCAGATATTATACAGCCAGTAGAAGTCCCCTCTAAGGTTCAGTTATTGTTTTGGTTGGTTGCTCATGGTTAATACTTTTGATGTTATTGAATCCAGGAGGCCCAGGGTTTTTTCTGTAAAATGGTGCCTTTTGTGTAAAAAGGAAATTGAAAGTTTTGACCATTTGTCCCTTCACTGGCAAAAGGTTTAAAACTATGCTTAAATATTAGTTGGATGCCTGACAATTGTGTCTCACTGTTTGTTGATTATCATTTGAAAGGGTTTCTTTTTTCTTTATTCGAAAGATTGGGTAGCTGTTGTATCCTACCTTTTTGAGTTTTTAGTCTTGTTTGAGGGAGTTCTATGGTGAAATTGTTGAATTATTTTAATTTTGCTTGTATTCAGTGGACTTCGTTCGTTACTAGTAGAATCATATTACAAGTGATAGTTTCCCAGGTTGGTATCTTAGTACTCTTAGCTACTAGTGGATAATGCCCTGTTTTAGGAACAGAACGTATTGCATGAATGGATTTTGCTAAAGGAAGTGACAGATGCCACAACCTTTATTAGTATGAAGGCTAGAAGGAATGAGCTTTTTGGATTTGCCTTGAACGCTTTCACTAAGGGACTGGGATTGATGCCCACTTTTGTAATCTAATTTTAACAAAACTTAATTATCTATTGAAAATAGATTGCTTTATATGAATCTTGCTTGTTTACTCAGATTTCTCTTACTCTAATACACACGTACACATACACACACATAAAGTCAAAGAATGGTTATGGTGTTATTTTAAATACTATTGGCATGTGATTGTATCAGTTTTACCAAATTGGTCATCCAAGGGAACCCAGAAAATGATAGGAGTTTATTTATATAATGTTCCTTTTGGTTAAGATAGTAAATGTTTACTCACCATGCTAAGTGGGTTAAGATAGTAAATGTGTTATTTTATTTACGAAGTTTTGATAGCAATGATGTCGCTTGTTGGGATTTCAATTTATAGTTGTCTCATACCCCCTTTGCAACCTGACTTATGTCTGGTTTGTAGGATGATAAAAGCACTCATGTTTACATATTTTACTTGAAGCTTTTCGGGAATTCAATTTCTTCTTTTATAAAATGCATAGTTTTCTTTAATTGAGTTTTTATTCTTTGGCTTCAGTGTGATACATGGTATATCCATAAAATGATTTTTGTTTATGTTCTTATCTCTAATTTGTTTAAAACCTGAGTATTGCAGGTAAAAAATTTTATCCTACTTGGTGACATTCATAAAAGTATATACTTTCTTAGTTGGAAGGAACAAGGAGCTCAGCTTAATTTGTTAGCCAAAGATTTTGGCTCACTTGATTGTTTTGCAACAGAATTTTTGATAGATGGAAGTACACTGAGTCTCATGGTTTCTGATGATCAAAAGAATGTTCAGGTAAGCTGCTTCATTGTGTGTGGAATTTTGTTGCTTGTCAGCCAGATTTAGGTTGGCAAAATGAGATAGTTGTGATAGATTTCATACATTTCTTCAATTTGTTTAATACTTTATCAGTTCAAAATCATTCGTTATATCAGGAGCCAGTGATTAGGAATAACCACTTAAAGCATCTTTGGTTTTGAAAAATTTTCAAGGTACAGCATAGAGACAATCTAACTACAAGTGCTCGTATTTCATTAAAGTTCTTTAGCAAGACTGACTGCATTTGAGAAACCACCTTGGTTGACTCCTCATATTAGTCAAGTTGGCATCTTTTTTAAAGAAAATAAGCTTTATACTTTTTATGGTTTGGCATCTTCAGCGGTATGAGTTGTCTGTCATTTACTTCAATTCAATAATTCAGTTGCTACATACATGTTAACTGATTTTATGTATATCCTGCTCTACTATGCTGTTCAGCGTTTATTTCTGGCACCTTCCTATGGTATACTTAATGCCTCAACGTGAAGAATGCTTGGTTAAATGGGCCCATGCTTGTAAATTTAATTTAAGTCAACAGAAGAGAGAAGAAAGAAGCATGAATGTATATTTACTGCTGCACGATATAGCTCTAATTATCAGTATATGCACAAAATTTTATATGTTGATTGTTCTTAGTAAATTCTATAAACATGTATTAGGATTTGTGTGGAAATCTGCATTTGGAACTTCTTTGTTTTCTGAGGTCTTCAATTATTAATACTCCATTGTGAGAGGATGCAGTTACAGAAACTAATGATATTGGAGGTTGATCTTTTGATGAGATATTATTGTTTTACTTCTTTGAATTTGTTTGTGTTAAAAACAGATTTTCTATTATGCGCCAAAGATGTCTGAGAGTTGGAAGGGACAAAAACTTCTTTCGAGGGCTGAATTTCATGTTGGTGCCCATGTGACAAAATTCTTGCGGTTGCAGATGCTTTCTACTTCATCTGATCGAACTGGTGCTGCTGCAGGATCTGATAAAACTAATCGCTTTGCTTTATTGTTTGGAACCCTGGATGGCAGCATTGGGTGTATTGCACCTCTTGATGAACTCACATTTCGTAGGTTGCAGTCCCTACAGAAAAAGCTTGTCGATGCTGTTCCACATGTTGCTGGCTTAAATCCAAGATCTTTCCGCCAGTTCCGTTCAAATGGAAAGGCTCATCGGCCTGGTCCTGACAGTATAGTTGACTGTGAGCTGCTTGGCCAGTAAGTTTGCATCTTCTTCTGAAATCGTTCTCATAAATGCCAGAGGTTTTCCCTTATGTGGACTCTTAACATCCTACCCCAAGAAAGATGTTGAATGCAAAATAATACCCAGAGTATCCTTATTTAAGTCTTATATAATTTCGTTTTTGCAGTTATGAGATGCTTCCATTGGAAGAACAACTTGAAATCGCTCACCAGATTGGAACAACACGTTCACAGATACTCGCAAATCTAAATGACCTTTCACTGGGCACAAGCTTCTTGTAAGTGCAGCTTATGTAAAATCAGCTTTCAAGGACTATAGCCAGCATTGTAAGCAAGTTGCAGAATATTTGTTCGAGGGTTGAGCAGCACTGTCCATTCTAACAATTGCACCACTAATTCCAAATCTGATCGGATTCGAACCACAATATTTATATTTGCACTATTAGATTTGTTTTGTCTGACAACGAGGAAGAAAATCCTGCTTAATTGTTGTATTGATCTGATTTTGTAAACTAGGACTCAGACTAGAGATTAGTTTCATGTAAAGTGAACTGCCAATAAGTTAGATTTTAATTTACATTTTGTATAAGCACTGCCAACTGTAAAGAGTATGTTCAACCTTGTTAATTATTCATTTTTAATGTTCTAATTTACTCGTCTTGCTCCACTGTAGTCCTGTAAATCGATGTTAATAATAATAGAATCACAATCAGCAAGCACCACGTAGTAAGGGAAAGCATCTAAGCTTTACAGATTATTCATTGCTGAGCTTGATTACCTGACATGATTAGGAAACTTTTTGAGATATAATGTAATCATTAAATGCTGAGAATCTTAGATAATGGAGGAATATTTCTTGAGAAGTTATGAGTTCCATGTATGACTTGAAGCATTACACCACGTAGTGAAAGCACTTTTTCTATGGGCACAACAGATGCAATAGATTAACTGGAAATCCTATTAGTCTTTCCAATCTACATTAATTCATTGTTAGAGATTTTAGTTTTGGAAAATAAGAATCTAGAAGTTTTCAACCTTCAACCTTCTCCTCATTGCTAAAAAATAGTGGGCTTTACATTTCGGATATAATCTAGGAGTTGAAAATTTAGATTTCATAATTTTTATAATTAAAGGTTTTAGTTAGCTTTTAACACATAATAGTTGACGCATATATATATTCTCAATCTTTAACATTCAATAATTGTTATATCAAAAAAAATTTATTGTTTGTCGAGTATTAAAAACCAACGATCAAGAAAACCTCATTAAGCAGTCAGATTACGGTTATAAAATCTAAATTTTTAGCACCAGGGTTACTTTTCAATATAT
>JANKKB010029880.1:0-34018 GCA_026225775.1 Bursera palmeri | reverse complement strand
TGGAACCACAAGTAGCTTTCGAATTTCGCCAAACCTTGGGGTTGATTGATTAGCCCTTAATAATAATAATAAAAATAATGATAACAATAAAAAATTAAATTAAATACCAATAGAGAAATTGAATTTTTTATACCATGATACGTACGGGAAATGGAAACTATTGAATATGGATAAAACATCTTTATCCATTTCTAATAATATACAAAGTTAAGATATTCATCTTATCCTATAATACAAATTTTAGTCTCTTTTTCATACATGTATAGTTAATTCTTATCTTGTGTAGTACTTATGATAAGAAGAGAGCTTACGTGCTCCAAGCTGCTGTGCTACCCAAGTAGCTAATTTTAGACGAAACTACATTCAAGAAAGTAAACACAAGTTCTTCGATTTTCACATATATTCATCTGTTGTTAGTACGGCTATTTCAATTTTCTTTTTCAATATAAATTAAAAGAAGTATAATTATCCTATCTAATAGTTTGAAGCTTTATAGATGATAGCGCAACTATATGTTATTAGATATAATATTTTCGAATTTGATGTTTAATGTTATAGATATGATGCTTCATATCAATTTATAGTGTATGATTTTGTATCACAATATAGTCTTAAACTGTTGCTCCAAGATTCTTACTTATCTTCTTGTTGATTAGACACTAATGTCATTGACAAGAAGCACGAGGTTCCGTCCATGAAATGTTAACTCATATCTCTCAAAGGTCTACTCTTGCCTTCAATTCCTTAATAATTTCTCCCAAAATTTTTGTAATATATAATTTCATTTAATTCTTTATAATTTTGAGAATTTAACGATTTCTTTTTAATTATTCTTTTGTGAATTTATTGCCCCGTAGAAAAAATTATCTTTACACCTATTTCTTAAGTACACATATTACTAAAATTTTTCAAAATGATTTTTTAATTTAACAAAAAATTAAAGACTAATAGTTACTTTAATTTAAACAAGTTTAATTTATCTACGGTACATGCATTTTTTTTCTTGATCCTCGAATTTATACATGAATATATATTGATGTTTAATCTAAAATATAAATATTGGACTTTCATCTAATAATTTTCTTTTAATTAAATGATCATTTCAACGGCATCCGAGGCAAAGTTTCAAAACCAACTATATTTGCGATTTGATAGATTTGAGTCTACTGATGTCATCATCAGAGGAGTTACAGGAAATTAAAGTGCAAAATATCATAAAAGTTAAGTTGCTTTCTGCTCAACTTATTTAGTTGGGCAGCAGCAACTTCGAGTGGTTTATCTAAACAGACACGAGATTTTCTTGTCAGCCATAGCTGGCTGTGCTCAATTTGGATGCAATCTTGTATATAGCTTTCAAACATTTCGGAAAGGGATGGAAGTGATGATGCTATTTGTTGTAGGACCATAAAGATTAGGGAACGCACACTTTTCGTTTTCTTCGAGTAAAAGAATTAATCTTAATTGGACTTCATCAGTTGGTCCAACTATAATTAAAATAATTCAGTAAAGAAGTTGTGTAGATTGATTGACAATGTGCTTCTTCATGCATGTGCTTGTTGACTAGTAAACAGTATTTTATTTGACACCCAAATGATGATTTTTAAGAGTAGGAAAATAATTATAAGAAATGATATTTTAAGGGGTGGTTGATTATTAATTTATGCGAATATTGATATAACAAAAAGAAGAAATTAATATATAAATTTGTAATATCTACAATTTAGATCCAATCAATCAAGTATATATATACACTTCTTTGGATCTACCCAGAAAATTAGCAGATATTATTGACACATCCCAAATCCTTAGTGAATGAAAAGAAGTGTTCAGGTTCTGGTTTCACAATTAAGGAGACGTGTTTCGAGTGAAAGATAGATGAGTAATAACTAAAAATAAATTAATGAGTGTTAAGGAGACTTTGCGTAAAATCTGAAATGGACAATATCTACTTGGTTTAATTTTCAAACCTAATTACCAAGTTAATATACCAAAGCTTTTAAGCTAGTTAGTTTAAACTCCATTCAATAGTGATGTATGATTATTGATATAGAGAAGTGAAAAAATTGAATCAAATTTCACCTAAAAAAAAATCTAAAAATTGAAACTTCTTTAAATAAAATTTCTTGATACATTAAATGAAATTCACAAAAGTTGAGGTAAAAAAAGGTTCCTTTTTGTCCAGGAATTAATTTTGTTCAGCCATGCAATTTGCATCACTTGTCTTCCCATGAACCCAATCCAAAGTTTTGGATTGGATAAATCTAAAAATGGATCTCCTATTGAATCAAATGAAAAAAAAATCATATGGGCTTTCCATCCAGCCAGCGGCTGTAGAAGTCCAAAGCCTCCTGTGGCTTGTATTCAGGGACTGTATGCCCTGCACCCTGCAACGTTAGATAGTAATATAAGCACTAAACTTCAAAATTGACCATCCTAAAGGCTAAAAATTGAACAAATAATCAATCTGATCAACCTCCTACTTAAACTTAATTGTTAAATATAAGATGAATCTGATCAACTTCTGTCTGATAAGTTACTTTTGCTTTAGCTATACTCAAGTCAAGAAGAATATCTCAATTATAGTTCTCAATTACTGTATACACATTTAACATGCATTGTACTGAGGCAATCTATCATATATTCTTATTAATCAGGCCAACTTAGCCAACAACAGCTGATCCTTAGTGTCAACTCAGCCCTGATCAGAATAGTGACAAATATTCTTTGCAAAGAGTAATTAATACGATAACTATAAAAGAGAAATTAAGATTATCTAAATTTCATCATTGGAGATGGAATTTTCAATATTCGCATTAATAAGAAGCTTGAAATTCTTGAATATGTACAAACCTTGATTGTCAGAAAGGTAAGGTTGTGCTGATATCTTTGCAAGTATCTGCAACAAGGATTAATTTGTTTATTTTATATGATTCAATTCAGCGTTGGAGATAAATTTATAAGTTGAAAATTATTTAATTGTACAAAAGTGGCAACACCAATTTACCCCGCAATTTGCCCATTAGATATCCATGATCTCCATCCATCTATTTTCTTGTATCCAAGTGACCTTGTCCATGCTTGAGTCCCAGTAAATGGAACACACATATCATGGTCTCCACTGCAAGTGAAGTTAATAGGAAGTAGATTAATCTGACGAAAAATAAAATAATTACAATTGTTCAGCGGGATATTTCTCTAATCCCCTAATTAAATTTTAAGAAAACACTTAAACTTAAAATTTTTCCATTGTTGGGCAGAAAGTCCATGAGAGGTTCAGCCGTACATCTAAAGGTCAACCCAATAATCTATATTGAATTGTATCCTAGTACAACCTTTAACCTGCCTACTATCAGATTGGCTTGATACGACTCATTCTAACATGAATTCAATCTATCATCATTAAAGAAACATTTGGACGTTTCGATGCTTTAAATGAAGAAATTATTTCATTTGGAAGATGGATTAATTAGACCGCGTAAAATCAGAAAATTATATATATGGAAGTTCCAAGGGAAGTGCTAAGCTCAAAATTTGCTACAAACACTTCGATTACTTTGTCTGAATCTTAAATGTCAATGACAAGAAGGGAAATACGACAATTTGTTTTGAGCTATTCTACTTTGAATTGATTTTTTTTATGAATTCTTAGATTATTAAGTTTTTCTTTCTACAAAAGCAATCCGCCTTCTATTTTAACACAAATTTGCATCGACATGACAAGTTCTTAACCTTTCCGAAACAATTCATACCATTAGTTGCCGTGTACTTATAGCAACATTCTTCTGGCTAATTAATTAAGCTAAATTAATACAAGAAATTAGTATCTTACGGATGAAATTTTTTTTTTTTGTATAGAATATCAATGCATCTTAATTTTTACCATAATGATAATCTTAATAAGTTGATCATAGAACAACCAAATACAGTTTTCAAACAGCAAGAGAGAAAATTTATTAGTAAAATCACTATTTATAAAAGCTCTATGTAAGTATAAAGCGTAACTGTTAAGTAACCACTTAGACCTAAAACTGAGAAGGAATCAACCTTGAAACTTTTTTAACTTATATACTACATTAAATAATCAATTTAGACCAAATACTTAAGCTATCAAGGGTTTAAAGTTAATAGTTGACTCTTAGAAATATTTAGAGGGTGATCAATTTTTGGCCTAAAAACTATGTCTTTCCCACGAGCAATATGTAAACATCATTTTACATCTTATTGCAATTCAAGTTTGAAATAGTCCATCTATTATATAATTCTAATAATGTAATGAACATTAATCCTAGACAATGGAATCTAAATTATATATACAGTTATTTTTTCTTTATTCTACTTAATCAAACGGGTGTCAGAACTCAGTGGTTTTCTTCCAGCGAACATTTAAATTAAGAGCTTAATTGATTACCTGAATATAAGCGCTCGATATCCCTGAGAAGTCAGGAATTTGTGGTAAGGGATCATACTTTCAACTTCAGTAGAATAAGTGATTCTATCTGTGCACAACTCCCAATCGCCTGCTACAACAACCTGTCAATGTAAGGACATCGTTAAGTTCAATAAATTTCCCAAAAAATAAAAAAATAAAATTTGAATTATGTGGGGAATTAAGGCTGCAGAGATGTTACTGGCTCAGCATGAATTGCTTTTCTAACTGCTTCATTGTTTAGCCATGACGTAGCAACCTCATCATCCTGCAGGGAACAAAATTCCTCATTAAAGTCAATAACTATGCATCACTAGGACCACTAACAAAGAAATATAATTAAAACTCTAATGTGACAACCATTTTCATAAAATAAATGTGTGAGTGCAAAGTTTATTATCGTCTAACTTATTTGATCATAGCATGAATGGCCGACTTGATAATTTTTTTACAAAAAATATGCTTTCTCTTTAGAGTGCGCATCAAGAAACGTTTATAAAAGCTAAGAAATGATTTGAATAACTTACAACACATGATATATGACGATGTTTATCTCCTTGTATTAGTTCAGGCCATAATGTGACAATGCCATTCTTTACTGTTGACCAGAAAGGCCATGCACGGCCAAACATCCTTTTTCGCACTGCAAGAGGCCTCTGGGTTGCCCCCAACTGCTGGAAGCTAGCCGGCAAGCTTGAATTATCTTTAGCATTTTGTTGTGTTATTAATGCGGGCTCATGGAAGCAAGGTTGAAGGATGTTGTAAATATTCAGGCCAGATATCGCCTAAACAACAGCCAAAAGTTAATCAGAAAAATAAAGTTTAAATAACAATAAAAAAGATAGGATTCTCTTAACATGTATCTCACATTAAGGGCACACATAGCACATAACAGAAGGTATTCGTAGAATATTGAATACTCTTAAAGGCACATGCGTGAGCTGAACTTTGGTGTTACTAGTTCATAAAATGTACAATTTGTTTATAATGTTACAAAAAATGTGTTATTTATCTTTTTGTAAATCATGGCCGTAATTACCTTAACATATATTTTTACAACACATGTTTTTCCGTAACCCATTTAAGCTCAGTCAAAAACAGAATCAAGTTACCATATCCACTTTTTCTATGCTCTTGAAGCAATTATTGTTGGATTCCAACTCATAGTAGGTTCCTCCGCAAGCAGCTTGAGCTTCCTATATGCAACAATAAATTATTTTCTACATTGTCTCAACGCAAGCTTGTTAATGAATTAAGAGAAAACAAAATCCGTTACTTGTTTGAAACAATGTGTTTATCCTACCTCAAAAATATCATCTGAGATAAGTCCCATTCCATGGGCGAAAGGGACGAGAGCATTGCCATCAAATTTCCTGTCTGTGACACCATTTCCTACCATGTAACCCTGCATATGTAAAATCATTTTGTTGCCAAGTTAATCACACTTCATTTTAACTAGAGCAGCAATTGCTTTGACTGAGTTGCTAAAGCTCATACTTTGAAGTTGATAATGGGTTTGACTTCAGCTTTGATTCCTGTCAGAGAAGATGAAATTATACTTAATGAGTATCAATTTCTTATTTTAAAATAGAAGTATTAATATATGTGAGCATAGGGAGTACCTTTCACTACTTCAGAAGCAAGAGTAGGCACATAAATTCCAGCATAAGACTCTCCAGAGATATAAAATGGATTGTTAAGAAACTCCGGATATAGCTCAAACCACTAATTCCAAAAGAAACAAATTGCATAAAATGTCAATTGATCAATAAGGTAAAATCTTTCATGTACCAATTCTTTAGAGGAATAATCAAAAACTTTTCTCAATCCATAGTTTACGTCATTTTGTAATATGTATTCATTCAAAGAAAAAAGTTCATTCAAGTTGTTCTGCGTCAGGGCACCGTATCATGCTGGGGTGCACTATTTTATGCATTGGGGCGTAATCGAAACCTAATTTTTTGCCTATAAATAGACACATTCATTTCTTTAGATGAATGATAGAAAATGCGAGAGAGAAAGAAAAAAGAGATTTTTCTGGGGAGAGAGGACTATTATAGAGCAAGAAAAGGAAAGATAGAGATAAGAGAGTTTATATTCATCTCTATAATCTTGTATTCTTCTTGTAATTCTGAAACTCTTCATAGTGAATAACTGGATACAACAACTAGATGTAGGATCGGTTTATGTCTGAATCAGTATAATCTCGCGTCTCTCCTCCTCTTCACTGTTTCATTGCATGCCACTTCACTCTGGGTTTCATGTGCTCTGTTCTGGTTATTCCATTTCGTGTTTGTTTGTGTGCTTCCGCGCGTAACAATATTGAATGATTTTTAATCAATAATTTTTTTTGATAAATTTTCAATAATTGAATACAGTGTTCAAGGAAGAGACTCTTTATAGTATTCAAGACATATAACCTTAGATATACATTATGACTACCCTTTCTTAATTAATTAATAAAAATATATAGAGTTTTATCAAATATTTAACGAAAGCTAGCTAGCTCTTTTGCTAAGCACAGTCTCTTAAATAAGAAATCATTCCTACACTTATATTCTAAAATTACCTTAAGGAGGAAAGCGTGTGTGTCAACAGAAGTTTGTATGTCCCCTGTAATGTATTTGCTTTCGTTTTTGGAGTAAGAAAGCCCAACGCCAGCAGGAGAATCTAAATAAATAATGCTTGAAACCTGATTGTAAATAATAAATCTCATGGAAATCAGAAATGAAATTAAAAGAAAGCAAAGAATGTGGAAGATAGATCTTCATAATATGCGTCCTAAAAACATATATTAAAATTCATCGTCGACATTCCTTAAAATGAATATACATTAATGAACATTCAAATTGTTAGATGCAATCAGATTCTTGTTTTTTAAAATAAAATTCTGTTTTTCAGAACAAACACCATGATATAATTGTATTTTTGTGAATAAAAAGTAGAAAGACGAAGATGAGAAAAATAGTTTTGACCTTGGACCAGCTATATGGGTTCAGATGCAACTTGGGCAGGCTTCCTTTTGGTTTTCCCGCTTCAAAATTGAATGGTCCTGCATCCATGTGGATGTGAATGTAACATTTCTTTCTCATTAAGAAACATTCAGATTAATATATATAATTAATAAAGCAATTGTCAATCTTTATCAAGATTTACAAAACGAAGCATCTTCTGGATTCAACATTAAATGCGAATTAAACACTAACATGATCACAGCTTTCTTTGATTCAGACAAGAAATTGACTTGTCACTCAAGTTATTTGTAGTTTGCTGGAATCTTTACACTTAAGTTAACTGAGTTGCGAAATCACATCTGAATCCACTAGTATCACAACCGTCATTCAACCAATAGAAAGAGGGTGGAGTGGAAGATTCATTAATTCATCAATTTAAGTTTCACAAAACAAAGTAAATTTTGTTGTAATCTTCAAAATTTTCAAAATAAACTCTCTTAAAATTATTAAAAAATCATCATAAACCCGTCCTAAAGTTGTAAAATTTCTTTCTCAAAAATTCACAAAATTTATCAGAAATCTCCTTATAAGGATCTTCCCTTGATCTATATATTTCCAAACAGTATGGACTGATGGGATTCACAAGCAGTATGATGAATCCTCTTAGCGGTTAAATAAAATTTACCCAAAATGAAATATATATATATATATATATATATATATCTATATACATAAAATATGCACATTTAAAGTTAAAAAGACGCTTCTCAATTTTTCTAACACGAAGAGGGGTATGGGGCAAATTAAATTCAATTATATGATGGGTCAGTGTCACCCTTTTTCTCAAACATAAAATATATACCAACAAAATGCAGTGCAGGTTAGAGCTTTGTCTTTTTCATGTACACGCAGCAGTACATAATGGACTGATAATATTGAAGAAAAAAAATCATAAAAATAAATAAAATTAAAAATTATGTCTTGCAAACACTATCCTTCATGAATGTGAATGAAACAGCTGAACAGTCAGTTTTGTCTGAAGTTGTGGTTCAGGTTTCTGCTCACATCCTAATATCTTCCAAACACGTTGTAAAAGTTTCAATATATAACTTAATCAATAAAAAAGGTTATACTACGCTAATATTTTAATTAAAATTAATTCAACAATTATTACCAATTTAATAATATAATTAGTCGTAAATATCTTCAATAAAAAATTATGAATACGAAGTACTAGAAGCGTATGGTATATGGCACCGCAAGACCAATACTGAATTATGAATGGCAAAAGTAGAAAATAATAAAAATAAAAAATAATTATTAATAGTCAAAGATGCCAACTCTAGAATTGCGTTTACCGAGTCTTCAAACAGGCCGAAAAATCTAGATATATTCCAAGCACATAGGAAATTTTCCCATCACTTTTCTCCTAAAGTCAAAGTAGTCACGTTTACCGATGACCATAATTTTTTTGATTTAGATTAGTAACAATCATTTGATTGTTTTCAATTGAAAATATATATTTTAACTTAATGTTATCGGTTCAATGATGTGGATAGAAGGAAGAGATAGAAGTGCATGAAAAACGGTGGGAGTGACAGAGGGATAGTAATTATAGAATTGAAAGCTAAAAGAGAGAGAACTAATGATGAAAGGCGTGGCGTAATTGGCCTACCATGTTCATAGACAAAGCCATCAAAGCTAGAGCAACCTGGTCCACCGTTAAGCCAAAGAACAACGGGATCCTTTGATGGTTTCCTCTCTGAAACAACGAAGTAGTAGAACAAATTCTTCTCGTCTACTGTAACATAACTGGAGAGAGAGAGAGAGAGAGAAAGGAAGGAAGTCAAAAATTGATTCTAAGCAAAACTAATATTATTCAAATTATAAAGCAAATTAATAACTAGTTACCCTGCGTAGTGTTTTGAGGGGAGAGTGCCTGTGAAACCAGGCAAGTTCGTAACGAGTGCGCCCTGTTGAACTGCTTCTGTGAGTATTGCAGAGCTGATCAAAAGCATGCCAAGTGACATACAAGAAAAGATGAGTAGCTGCCTCTGCTGCTGCTTATGAGCTATTGCCATTGCTTCCAGGACTGCCATGGTGATACAAAGTCTTCAACAATCAAAATCCTCCATGCAAACATATAGAATTCATTGAGTGGAAAACAAAAGGTGTTTTGGTTGAATATTAAACAATATTTTGGTGGAAAAAGAGAGGAACCAAGAAAGAAAAAAAGAAAAAGGAGAAAGAGATAAGTTATGGACGAATAACTTTGGATGATATATAAACAACTTAGAGAAAGAAGCTTTTACCAATCAATATTTTATATGTCTGGGAATTAAAGTGAGAAAGAAATTGAGAAGAAAGTTAAAAAGTTGACTCAAAAGTGAAGACAGAGAATAATGAAATTGGGAAAGAAAGACTTTGGCTTTGTTGAATTAAAGAAAGCAAAGAAGTACGGGAAGGAGAAACTTTGGTTAATGCTTTTGCCCAATCATCACCAACAATTAATGAACAGCAAAGCGTGCATCACAGACTAGTATATTTGTGGAAGAATTTGATACCTCTAGAAAGATTTTGCGGTTTTGATGAAACTTGATGACTAGCTGCTACTTGTCTTCAACTGAGCTTCACAATGATTGTTTTCTGAATACAAAAGCGAACTTTATTCGAAACAGTTAATGACTACTAGGCAAAGAATGAGAACCAGAGCAAGAAATGATACGGCTGGCTGCGGTTAGTTTTCCAAGGAGTACAGAGGGGAGTGGGAGACACTTCACTTTCCATGAAAAAGAAAAGAAAAAAAAAATTATAAAATTTTCAATTTTTTGTTCAACAACTTTTGGTAGTGGAGGGATGGCTACCGCAATTTGCTCTATTCAAATTTCTTGTCTTGGCCTTATCCGAGGGACCGAGAGTTGACGAGAAGATTTCAGGTGCACTTTAGACCATCATAATTATCAGACGCTTTTGACTTGATTTATGGTAATGATCAATTAGAAACTCCAACGTCTTCATTAGCTACAAACCCAATTGTTTTATAAAATTTATCATAAATCTTCCTAATATGGAAATGTCTCTAAAAGTTTTAATCTTAGAGTTGATTCTTATTTATAAATTTATATCTCATGGAACATTAATTAAAAATTTGTAATCATGTAATTTGCTTGTAATTCTCATTAATAACTAATTAATTAAAATTGATATATATATATATATATATATATATATTCTTTTTATAATTATTATTATACTTCTACCATCCAAACTAACCCTAATTGGCTAAATTAAATGGGAATGAGTATCAAATTTTGATTGGATTGATTATTGACAAGTTCACGCATTAGATTAAATCTTAAGTTAATCCCTTGATAGATTTTCTTCAAAAAATTTTCTCAAAATTGAGCCGAATTGAAATAATATATATAATGAAATGCTTTAAATCAATTTATCTTATCCATAGAATATAGATTTAGTTTAATTAATATTTACATCAGATCTATTAGATTATATAATCCACTTAACAACAATCGATTTCTTAATAGTGATTTACCTCATCATCAACCATAATTTTCAATTTATAAAAGATTTGAAGCAAAGTTATTATTGATTAACTAGAAGTTTCATGACAATTATATGGATTTATCTTCTAACCAACGACTGTAGAAGTCCAGTGCTTCTCTTGGCTTGTACTCAGGGACCGTGTGCCCTGCACCCTGCACCACATTACAAAACCTCAAAAATCAAAATATATTAAATGACAAATCACAAGTCAAACAGTGATTTCCCTTCTTCCAAAGTAAAATTTTAAACGTGCTCATAAATAGTATGTATGCAACCAAATTATTTAATTTAGTTAGCTATACAAATGATTAGCACATGACGAAGAAATCTATCACGAAGTGGATGCATGCGCATAGATATCACAATGTATGTTGACATGACATGCTCTAATTAGATTGATAAATAAGTTTTCTTGTATTGTAAAATTTTTCTCTTATTATTCATTAAAATATCTTTTAAATCTTTAATATACCATATCAAATTGTATGAATTAAGTTATAATAATTGATTATATATCTAATATTATTTAGATTCAATTTTAACACTACTATTAAAAATCAAATCTTCTTATTTAATTATATTTTGCGTCCGAAATATCACCACACTAACTCCAAGTCAAAACCATTTACTTAGATCGACAAAAATAAGTAAAGCATTAATCAGCAATTAATGCAAACCTTGATGGTGACAAAGGTGAGGTTATGGCCATACGCTTGTAAATATCCAGCAACTTGATCCTTTGAAATCCAAGACCTCCACTCATCTACAATCTTATAGCCAAATGATCTTGTCCAGGCCTCACTCCCAGTGAAAGGAACACACATATCATGATCACCACTGCCAATAATGAACCAATGAATTAATGAAATTTAATTTATTCATGGACACATTTGGCAATCAATGCCTATAAATTAGATTAGATTGTTAAGTCAAGAGAAAATTGTTAAGAGTCAACAAAAAGTTTGTTGGGTCATATAAATTAGCTGCTTAAGTCGGCAAAGAATTTTGGGTTATTTCACATAAATCTCTTCTCTACGAACACTTAAAACTTCATCTGAAATATATGAATAATTTAAAAATAATCTTTATAGTTAATGTCAGATTAATAAACCAATTAATATTTATTACATGAAAAATACAATTAACCATAGAGTTTTCATCAAAATTTGATTAAAAAGAAAGTGATTCATATATATATGTATATATATCACCAAAATCACCTGTATATTAGTGCTCGGTAGCCTTGCATCGTTAAATTTTTGTGGTACTTGAGCATACTTCCAGCATCATGAGTGTAGTCCACTTTACCTGTGCATAACTCCCAAGCACCGATCTCGCTTGCCTATATATATTTATATAAAAAATCATGTTAAGTAACTGTAAAAGATTTCTTTAAAGACTCAAAGAATAGTTTAATTTTTTTAAAAATCACTTTAAATAAAAACTTGGTTCAAATATAATATTTAAGTTATTTCTAACATAGTTCTAACTTAATAATCATCAAGAATTCAAGATCCGGTAATATATACTGTTGAACTAGTATCATAGTAAAATCCTTGGAACTTTTATGTGAAACAATGAAATTAAAGTCAGAAAATGGTGTGTACCGGGCGGGCACCGATTGCTTTTCTCACTGCTGCATCGTTAAGCCAAGAAGTCGCAACTTCATCATTCTGTGTTTGGAAAATTCTTTATTTGAATAGGAACTAAAAACCAATATATGAAAGTTTCACAAACATGCATGGAAAATATTAGAAAAAAATAAAAAACAAAAGTAAAGATGTTGAGGATCATAAACCCAAAACCTTCATTGACAATAACTCAATATGATGCTTCACCATCCGTGTATCATCATAAATCGTTTTTATCCAAAAACCAACTCCTCATATAGATAGTTCATCCACCAAATTCTTAAGTTCATGCATCAATTTAAATCATCTCTAATCAATACGTTTGACTTTGAAACCATAGTTGAAGAATCAAGCGTCCAACAACCTAAAAGACTAATCTATTGGGTAGAATGACTAATCCTCTTTATAAACTAAAATCTCTCTTTAAAACTATTATAGGATATCTATCTCAACAAAAGAAAGAAAGACTAAATGAAATCTTCAAGATTTATTTAAGATAAACTTAAAAATATCCCTGGTGCTTAATGGTTCAAAAAATTTCTCTATTATAAGAAAAATCATAATAACCTTGTCCTACATTGCTAAAAATTGTTTAAAATCTTTGCAATAAAAGATCTATCTCGCCTTTTGAGAAATAATGAGCTTATTGAGACAAAATCTTGGATTAGAACTTACAAAGCATGGAACATTGATATTTTTCATTAGTTGAGGCCATGAAGCAACAATTCCATCTCTTACAGGAGCTCGAAAAGGCCAAGCACGTCCAAATATCCTTTTTCTCACAGGGAGAGGCCTCTCTGTCACCCCTAATTGTTTGAAACTAAACGGATCTTCCGTTTTCTTCACATTTGCATCTTCGTTTATTACTGGGTGATGGTAGCAGGGCTCCAGGATGTCATAAATATTCAGACCAGAAATAATCTACATATACAGCAAAATATATAAAATTCATAGTTGGTAAATAAAACAAGATATAGAATTGTTAAAGTAATTTTATTATTCCTATTAGCATGTTCACTTAAAAAAAAAACTCTTGACGACCAGAAGTCTTAGAAAAAATAAAAATACAATGTTTGCAAATATAACATTACTCAACAAATATATATGCTCACTTTGTCAACTAAAGATAATATCCTGGAACAGCTAAAATTACGTTCTTGATCATAGAAATTCCCTCGACAAGCGGCATTAGCTTCCTGCAAAAAGTTTATCACAATAAAAACTCAATAATCTTCAGAACCATATAATATTTGAGGCATGTAATGTAAGAGAATTCAAATTGGAAATATCAAACCAACTTCAAAAATTTGATCTGATATAAGGCCCATGCCATGCACAAATGGGACAAGAGCATTGCCATCAAATTTTTCGTCTGTGACACCATTTCCAACCATGTAACCCTGCATCAAACAGATAATTCAAATTCTGTACATCCTGTGGAACCATATGCACGCATTCAATTCTTTACCTAAAGCAAATTAATTAATATGTGTTCTAAAAACGTAAGTTAATGAGAGATTTAATTTATCAAATTGCAGAGGTTCTTAAAAAGAACAACATTTTGTTTTAAAAATTGTAATGATATATTACTTTTATGACGTATTCAAACTTTTGACATTGCTCTAAGGATACGGATTAAGGAAAACTCATGACTTTGAACATCTTAAAAATAATTATTTGAAATATGACTAATAACACTCATCTACAAGTTTACATACATATCATATAATTTCTAAACCCGTCGAACGTTAAAACTCCTTAACATACGGTTTTAGAGTACATATAAAAAGACATTGCAAAGTATATATTGCCAAAGTAATTAATATACCTTGAAATTGATGATAGGCTTTGCACCAGCTTTAATTCCTGCAAGAAATAAATAAAACCTAATAAGATCGAACGCAAAAATGATTTGGAATCATTGTGTTACATGCATTCATAAACCACATAGATCATTACCTTTCACTATTTCAGAAGCAAGTGTTGGAACGTAAATTCCAGCGTATGACTCTCCCGAAACATAAAATGGATTTGAAATGAACTCTGGAAATTGCTGGAACCACTGATTCAATTCCACACAATGCAAATGGTTAAAAGTGCTTGTAAATTGAACTCAGTACTTCTCAAACTGTTTTTTGTTTTTTTAACTTTTGAACTGTTAATCCTAATTAAAATTTATTACAACTGGGAATGATCTATAATAATTATTAATTATGGTTAATTGTCTGGCAATTAACTAGTTGGATTGAAATTAATTACCTTGAAGAGAAATTTGTGTGTATCAGAGGCTGTTTGCAGGTCACCTGTGGTGTATTCTGTCGTGTCATTCGAATAAGAGAAGCCAACACCAGTAGGAGAATCCAAATATATAACACTAGATACCTGAAGAAAAAAAAAAAATTTTTTTAAGGATAATGATATTACTATATATACAAGTCTACATAGATTAATCATCTTATGTAAGCAAAATTGTACATAACATGACACAATGCACGGTTACTTCACTGTATACAAGTATACCAAAAATTTTTCATTCTAGAAATTTATTGTATTCGTTTATGTTCTACAGAAACTGTTTTCCGAACAAAATTTATTTTTCAAAATTTTTTGAAAAAAATAAAATTCATAAATAAACATAGCATTGGTAACACAAAGGTAAAGAATGTCCAAGATTAATATTCTTCACCTTAGACCAGCTATAAGGATTGAGATGCAAAGTCGGCAGTTGACCTTCTGGCTTTCCGGCTTCAAAGTTGAATGGCCCTGTAGAAGGTATTCATACAAGAAAATTTCTTTTTGTTAACAATTCTCTCTTCATGGTGGATAAATAATAATAAAAATTTGAGAAATAAAAATTTTGATTGTTATCAATCCTTGAGTTGAAAGGAGTAACTCAAGTTCATATAAACCTATAGACCACCTCATATTTTATCAATGTGGGACTTCTTGTAAACCCAACAGTTTCAACGAGCCAAATCATATCATACGTGGAAATATGGGAATTTGCTAATTTTGATGATAAAACAGGAGCACTAGAGTTTCAAGATATGGCTAGAGAAGTCGTATGCAAATCAACAATCAAGATTAATCATGATATTGTTAACATTTAAAATGCGTTTTAGGGAGCAAAATAAAAATTTGTTTCCAAAATAGCTACACAAATACGCAATATGCAATATTGGATAAATAATAATATTGATTCCAATGATAAGTTTGAGAGAGCATTACCATGTTCATAGACGAAACCATCGAAGCTAGAGCACCCAGGACCACCATTAAGCCATAGAACAACAGGATCACTTGAAGGCTTTCTTTCCGATACAACAAAGTAGTAGAAAAGATTCTTTGGAGCAACACCACCCTCTATTGTCACGTACCTAAAAATCCCATATCACAAAAATCCATAAAAAAATTCATCTAAACATATTTTTCAATTTTTTTTAATAAATAATTGTAACAATTTGCTCTCACATGTATAATACTATCCGATTTTGCTTTTAAAATCATCTGAAAGGCCTTGAAAATCAATTTTCCAATGACCTCTTATTAAATCTAGAAGTGTCAAGACATACCCTGAGTAGTGTTTGGAGGGGAAAGTGCCATTAAAGCCAGGAAGGTGAGTGATGAGAGACCTCTCAGGTGCTGCTGCTGCTCCAATAACTAGTGCAAAATTCAAAAGCATGCAAAGTGATGATGCAATGCAAAAGATGAATTTATTAACCATCTTGGTCGTCATCATGAAGAGCATATAGAAAACGAAGTGTTAAGCTTGTCTATATATAATCAAACTTTGGAAAAGCTGGAACTAAATAAAAGTACATGCTGAAGTGCCGCCTACTAATATTTAATTGTTTTCAATTCAGAGAGAGAGTGAGTGAGTGAAGACAAGAACTCAAGGAGCTCTGCCTGACCTACGGTCCATGGAATCAAAATAAAAACAGAACAGATGGAAGGTGAGAAAAAGACGGCTTTTGACCAAAAAAATAACCATTAATACTCTTTCCAAAATTTTATCTTAAATTCTCTCATATCAAGTGATTTGGTATTATCCCAAAATAATTTCATATCACTTCAAATAGAAGTTTGAAACAAAATTTTAGAGAGTAATATTATCCATCAATAGTAATGAAATTAATTCTTTTATAAATATCTATATTTTTGTAAAATCAGATTTTAAAAAATTTTATTCATTAAAAAAATATCTGAATTTTGTAGAAGTGCAGATATTTGAACAAGAGAAATGTCGTTGAGTGGAGTGAATATAGAGTCTTCTGATAGTAGAGAACAGAAGTTGACAAATTAAGAGAGAAACTAGAAGAAAAAAATGATATATATGGAAATTAGGATATGAATACGGGTCGATTTATATGCACCAGAAAAATTATTCTTCATTAATCCATTTTTGAAGCATATTTTATTTAATCATATATTTTTTCAAGAACAGTGTCATTTAATCGACAAAATTTAGTTAATAAATACTTTCTTTTATGAAAAGTCGAATGAAAGTAATAAAAAAATTTGTTGTAAAAAACGGGTTAAATTTTTTCTTATAAAACCTCACAAAAAGTTAAAAGTTTTCTATTATATATATATATTTGTAGTCAATAAAATTATATTGAAGACAAATTACGAGGGGGCGTGAAAAGCAAGGCTTGCAAAAGAATGAAGTGTAGCTTTTATGGTGTATAATTCTTTAAAAGGAAGTCCAGCCAATGCATGTTGAAGAATTCAAACGAGAGAAGAAACTTACAAATTAACATTCATGGATTCTTTTTCTGACCAGGGAAAATGAGTTTTGTGCTGGCACCATTATCATCTCTTCTCTCTCTTAGTTGTTGTGTAATATTTGAATTTTACGTAAATTCAATCACCAAATAATCAAATTTCACTTTTTTTTTTTAAAAAGAATTGTTGTAGATCATGCCATGAGGCGTCGAAATCAAAACGTTAGGTAGATTAATTTAAGAAAACATATTTTTCTATATAGAAGTGATTCGTTTTTTCAAGTTGGTTTGCTTTACTTTAAGAGCTAATTAATCTATTTTCCATTCAAAATTATAATTTGATTTTGCTTCTTCCGTTTCATTAGTTTTGTTAAGAAAATCAAAATTATTTTTTAGTATGTTTTTAAAAATAGATATATCACATACATTTATTACTTACTATTTAGGTCTTATTAACATGAATTTACGAGCTCAAATAATTCTTTTGATACGTATCTAAAGATTCATATGAACTTAAACAAGAGCATCCCTTAAAACAATAACCTATTGATCTAGTCTTGCAAAAGTCACAAATAACTATCTAAATTTGACTCGTATCTATTAATAAACTCCAATTGCATCAAATTATCTTCTTATGTGTTAACATTACAACCCACTCTAGAATGGATATAATTTTTTCTTTTTTCTATGAGCAACCAACAATTATTACTGATCTATAATATTACCCTCTCCCAATCTATTATTTTAATATGACTTTTATTAGCATAATTTTAGAAAAGAAAAAGAAAAACAAAGATTTGTTCAATCATAAATAAGATAATATTCCAATTCAAGCATTAAAAAGTTTTTCCAAAGATTATATTATCGATTTTATGTTTTAAATTTAAAAATCACATCCATGATATTTACAATGAAAGATTGTAAAATTTTACTAAGATCTATTTGACACCTCTAATTCTAAGCATGGTAAGAAAGTATGAAGTCAGGAAAGGGGAAAGTAGACGTTGGCTTGTGGGTGTGATCCGAAGTGGCAAAAATCTAACATGGGAAACAAAACAAGTGGCTCACAGCACTACACGCCTTATCCAAAAATACCTGAAAAAAATTGAGTCACAAAAACTAAGATTCAAACTCACACCATATGCTTAGCTGCAGAATGGAAACACAAAGACATGAAGAGTGCTTCTGTTTCTTCTGCTCTTGCCACCACTCCTTCACCGCCCCACGGTGGCTTCCCCTACCACACCCGCCGCAGTAAATCCCTCTTCACCTTCAACCCTGTTACCATCCCATGTCACCACCACCACCACCCTTTCTTACTGAGAGGTTCTCTTTATATTTCTTCTTGTTGTATATATCGAGTTTTTTTTTTCTTTTTTTTGGTAGAGTTGACAAAGTGGGTTCTGAATTCTGATCTCTTGCATGCAGTGATAAATGATTCAAGTAGGACTGAGTTGTCTGCTGATACTACAATGCAAAGATCCGAGGCTGATAAGATTGTTGATGGGCTGGACTTCGGTCAGCTCTGCAATGAGTTTGAGTGCATTAGTAGCCCTTTAGTTGAATCCACCGCGAGACAACTTGTGCGTGATATTCTAGAGCTTCGTGAAGGCAATCGAGCTCTTGGAACCTTTGCAATCTCTATCAAATACAAGGTTTTTCTTTTTTCTGTTAATTGTTGCCTATTTTCGTGGTGAAGTAGAAGTTGTTTTGTTGTCAAAACTTATATTTTGGTAGTAATTGCAGGATCCGGTTAGAAGCTTTGCTGGACGTGAGAAGTACAAGAGACCACTATGGGTAACCAGTGCTCTGGATAAACCTTATGTGGTGAGGATTCTTTGTTGTGTGTGTTTCTGTTTTCATGATTTATAATAATTTTTTCACTGCCTATTTCTACCCTAGTGTGTTTTGTCATGAGTGCATTTTGGCCTTGTGACAACAGCAGCCTGTGACTTTTCATGATTTCATTTATGGCTTAGTGTCCAGAACTTGCACTGCTTTCAAGTATTTGTAGGAGTTTTTGTGTCTGTGTAAATGTAGATATTTACTCTCTTTCTTTACAAATTTTGTTTGATTTTTCCAATTTCTGAACCTGCAGACTTCTTTGCTTTGTTCAATTTGAACTCAGATCACTTGTTGAAAACTATTTTTGCACATTGTTAACTTGATTCACAAGCGATTTGATTTTCATTTATGTCATTATGTCTCTTGTGTCATTTCACATTAGAAGGCTTTTCTTTTTCTCTGCACGTATTGATGTATTTGTTTTAGTATGAATTGATCTTCTACTTTTCTTGTTCATTCAGACTGTACAGGAAATGGAAATGCTTTCAACCAGTGTTCTGAGCATCAACTGGACAATAAGGGGGAAGCCTAAATCTTTTATTGCTAATATAGGAGGAGATCTCATAATAAGAGTCAATTCTCAGTTCACATTGAACCAGATTAGTGGGCAAGTGATTGAGCATGAGGAGTCCTGGGATTTGTCAGCTTCATCACCTATCGCTCAGGCATTTTTCTGGGCTTCGCGCCGGCTTTATGCCACAACTGAGGCTGGAAAAGACTTGGCTGATCTCATCAAAAACTTGAAAAACCAGATTTCAACTGCACAAGAGAACCTGGAGATCTATCCTGACCCTTCTGGTGATCCAACAAAGGTGAGTTCTTGTTGGAAGTATTTTGAAAATTCAGCTTTGATGAAACCTAATATACATGTGCAGATCCGCTTACCTGGCTAGTTTGAGACTCGGCATTAGTTTTGGCATGCAGCACTTGAATTAATGCATCAGAAAACTTGAACAAAGTTAATTGAGTTATTGATTTATCCGCTTTTCAACTAACCTGATATCCATTTATCATTCTTATCCTTTGACAGAATTCTCTTCATTTGATTATATTTTTATACATTTCAGACTATTGAATTCTGACATTGTGGACAAGTATGTTCTCATTCATTGTCAATTGATATGTTGAATCATTTGCTTTGGTTCAGTTCTTCCAAAGGGATGATAGCTTCCAGGGAGATTTATACCAAATTGCTCTCTTTCTGGCAGTCCTCTATTTTGTTGTACAGTTCTTGAGGATAACCTTGTGAAACCTGCCTTAGTTTATAATTGTAAGTATCATATACTGTCCTTTGTAACATTTGAGTATAGCACTATAATCACATCAATTTTTCCTTTTCTGGTTTCAAATGGTGATAATCAAACTTTGTAATTTGATAAAAGTATGCAAAAGTATAGGAGTTAAGTTGAGAAAAGAGAATTAACCATGTTTTATTTGTATTAATTTGTCTTGCATTACTTCATTTTAAGTTGTCCTGTGACTGCTACTGTTCGAATGATATATTTTGAGTCTCACAAAGTCTGTGAACAGAAAGAAAGCCCTTGTCATCTCTCTAGTCAAGGGTCATTTTTCTTCCAAAAGACTTCTTATATTTCTCTTGAATTCAATAAATAGAGGCAGAAGATGGTGCAGGCAATGCAGTCTTTGCACATAAACAACAGTCATGCCTTTAACAAGACCTCTATAAAGAAATTCTCCATCCATCAGCCATTTTTTCTTTTTGTACCCAGAAAACTGCTTGAGCTCACATGCACATGCACCGAAAATTTGAGTCTGTTGAACCCAAGGCAAAAAAATTATCAAGCAGACACAGGAAAACATAAAATCCAAAATAAACACTTTATTGGTCTGAGAAATGTTAGAAAAAAACAACGTGAATAAAAAAATTAATTCATGAATTGTAGTCAAGTATAAATTATATCAAGCAGGCTGTTCAATTTCACAAAACTATGGTGCAACAAATTAGAGAATGCTGTACCACTGTGTTGCAAGATCTAATGTACACAAAAACTCTGCAACATCACAAAGAATACTGACAATAACATTAACATTCTTCCAACTGTTAAACTTAAAGCCGAAGAAAGAGTATGAGCGCCAATGGTATATACTGTTCCAGTGTCTTCATCCTTCAGTTTGATGCTTGAAGTGCCTGAAGACAACCATAACAACATATGAGAAAGCTCAGAATTCTCGCAAGATTAAATCATCTGACAGAAAACTGCAGGTTCTTATCCAATCATTTTCAAAATACAAAGTGATCTTTGCTCAAGTTGCATTGCGGTCTAAACCTCATTGAACTCTAAAGTCAGGGAAAATAGTTCTGAATATTTTTTTTGATTCAATGACAATTTTGCTCTCAGAAAATCTTACAATTACGCTGTTTTATATTGTCCTTGAACTCTAATATTTGAAGATCAATGAAAAAAACATAGGCAGTAATAATGTTTATCGGATCAGCTAATTATAATCAACTTGACAACACCTGAGAAAGGTCTATGGGAATACACTTCGAAAAGTTTGTGGACTCTATTCTACCATGGCATGACCCAAGAGACTTAAAAAGCAAGCCAGAGTTCAAAATACTCCCAGAAAAGAAAAAATTTAAAGTTTCTTAAATATATACACAGAGCATACTAAGCACAGAAATATACAAATATTTCATTGAATATTAAGCATTACTCACAATTGTATTCAGCCCATCCAATGGTCTGATTTTGTACGTCATATACCACTAGCTTATTAGAAAGGGCCAAATCTGCATTAAAGAATATGTGAAGGTTAATGAACTAAAAATAGCGTACAAACAATCATGCTCCTCTCTCTTTCATTTTCTGACAAAATCCACTATGAATCCAATCATCTATCATCAGGAACCACAGAGTTATGGTTTATTTTTCAATCACATTTGAGTATAAAACTCAATGGCAAATAAAAATTATAACATGAAAATGAAAGAGTGATTCAAGTGCATAATTCACTGGTGAAGAGCTTATCAAAAGTATTATACATGATGTGTTTTGCCAAACCAAAACTTTATGCTGACCTTATCTAAAGCAAAAAAATCCAAAGTTATAATGCTCTAATTCAAAAAGGAAGCTGTTAGCAATCAGGATTGATGGCTTAAGGTCATAACAATACTTGTGCATAATACATAAATCTATGGTTAACTTACTATATTGCTCCAACTAAATTGACTAAGCAAGAAAAAGAGTCAACTTAAAATGTGGCTCAGTGACCATGCATTAAACTTAATCTATGGCTAACTTAGTATATTACTCTACGTACATAGACTGAGCAACAAAAAATTAATTTAACAAATAAACAATTCTAGACAGTACCTCCCAATAGAATCATCTCCCTCCCATCACGAGATGTAAGCCCACCATTTTGCCAACCAAAACACCATTCATTATCCTGTAGATGGTCATGGAAAATGGTATTAATGAAAACACCTAATTGAAAATAATCAAACTTCTGAAGCTGGTGTCTCATTGAGAAATAAAACTCTGTAAATAACTGCTCCAACCAAATTGGTAAAAAAGAAAATTCCTTGAGAAACTGGAGACCAAACCACTTTTTCGATCCTTATGGATAATGGTGAATGATAATAGATTATCCATAGACCAATTTTTATAAAATAGCTCCACAAATTTACACTTAATGTTCATTACAAATAATGATGATGATGATAACGACTTCTCACAAATATCCTATGAGCCTACAACAATTAACAAGACCCAAAGATAAGCACAAAAAAATCAATGCCGTGAAGAGGTCAAATTACATAGATTGATCAAATAATCTAAGTCAAGTAAGTTATCTACATTGTCCATCTGATATTAGACATCCATATCACAAAAGAAAGGTCACTAGTCAGTCCTTCAGTCACCAATCTATTTACAGATTAAAAAAATTGTATAAGGATGTCAATCCAATCACTTACTATATACGTAGGTTCAGACAATATTATTTGAAACCAGCACAATGTTCCATAAGACAAAATCCTTGACAACCAATCCTAAAATTGAAGCATAGCACAAGAGAATTTTTACTAAAATTCTAAAAGAGCTTTACTTACTCGAATTTTGAATAAATACTCATGAGGGTGCACTGTCAACTTAAGAGAGTCTTCAAAATGAAAAGTTACAGTTGGAAATGCATCGTCAACGCTGCCAAAGTACAAGGGGGGGAAAAAGTGAGGAAGAAGATCTTAGTATTGAATCGAAATACTAATACAAAAATTGATGATGAACCAGTAAATAAGCAAGTTTCAGGCCCCAAAGACTATATTTATTATCAAGGTAAGTTATAATTATATGCTACTTGTTTATACAAAGAATTCAGCTATAAGATTAAATGTCTGACAAATCATTTCAAAATGCCGCTTCCCACAAGCAAAATAACAGTTTACAAAAAAGAGCAAACACTATTTACTGTAATCATTTCCTTGTAATCAATTTTATCACTAAAAGAAGAAAATTTTAAAATATATTATAACTTGAAATGCTTGGCACAAGCATTTACAAGCAAATGCCATTTACATAAATTTGAAGAAAGAAAAAAGACTACGAGCTCATCCACATTAGAGGAACTTTGCAGATCAAGTTCCCACTGAACTGAGACATACTAAATAATCTACGACAACCTCAATGGAGTTTTTAACATTTTCTTTTCTTTTTTTTGCACTAATATGGATCTTTTTACTGTATATTCAACAAATCACTTAAGTTTTATCTCCATTCTGGTTTACATGCAAAAAAACTGAAGAAGAATATATCCTTCTAACTTTAGAAAATGGCTTATGCAAAAGGAATTACATGCTAAATAGCCTACCTTTACAAATTTTGCCCAGAAAGAGAATAACAAGTTATTTTATCTCACCACCGCCATTTTCTCTCTCACAGCAACAGGATCTATATAAGGGGATTACAACTCCAGCAGTTGTGAATTTTAGGTAAATAGAAAACCTTCTCAAAGTTTCATTTACGTTCAATCACACTAACCTAGTATTAGCCTTTATTAAGATCAGTATATATAGTCTAAAGTAAGCCATATTACCTACTTTTTCATGTCTTTATCCAGTATTTATAATGTGAGATTGGTCGGTTTCAGACACTTGTACCATTGGATACAGTTTATTTATTCATCATACTAGAGCAGAATCACCTGCATTTACCACCAGATGAATATTTTCATTTGGTTTAAATGCAAGTTGACAGATAAAGCATAATGCATTACCATGTTAAACCATATTTATAGCAAAAATGACATGATCGGTCAATGAACAAACAATGTGAAACATAAAAAGAACATTTGAGCCATGTAACATCGTAAAAGACAAAATTCTTATGAAGAAAATGTCCAAGAGAATATTGTGATGACTATAGTAAGCATAATTAATATTCCCAGAAAAAATATACTTACTTTTCATCAAACAGAAAACAAGAAAATTGCTCCTCAACACTTCGTAATTTCAGTCCAGGCTGCTTAGCCAGAATCTAAACTATAGAAAAAAACTTTAATTAAGCATTCAGTTATCAAATTTTTAATGTCTGCTTCATTCAAAGTTGCATGTACCTTAGTCATCATTGGTTGATAAACCACCTGCGGAAGATATGCCAAAGTTGTACCACTATCTATTATAGTTCCTTTCTGGCCTCCAGTGTCAAATACATATGTTGGAATATCTAAAACACTACCACCCACTTCAACAGCCTTCATTTTGACATTGTAATGTGGCCTACAGTTGTTAATAGATAAATCAATTAACCCAATTCATAAACCAAGACTCCCATATCAAGGAAATAGAAATGAGGTTTTGAATATGAGCTCCAAGACAGTGAAAGTAACTGTAACTATGACAAAAAAGTTCTACCGATTCCCAATCCAAATCTTATAATAAGTAAACATAACAATAGTCCCAAACAGGTCCCATGGGCCTATTCTTAAAATAAGGATTAAATCGATATCAAAAAATATTATTCAACAAAGATGCAGCCACGAAAGATTTTGCATATCACTTATAATTAATGTTCTCTTTGAATAGAAGTGATCCGTGATAAGCAGTACACTGGATACCATTCTAAAAAATCAAAAATTTGAGCATTAGGCAGTTAATAATATAAACGCCACTTCGAAATGTATATATCATATTCAAGTTCTTGTTTCAACTATTAACAACAACAAAACAAAAAAAACCAAGTCCTCTTACTCCAGAAACTTTTGGATAACAAGCTGCTATTAGTTAAAACAATAAATATCACAATAAATGAAAAGGCTAAGATCGGTTCACTTACATATTTGCTACCAATGGAGTTGTTTTAACTGCTGGTGAAACCACATCTCCAATGGCAAAGATCCCACCTCCTTTTACAACATCCAAACAGTGTGCAAACTCCTTTCTGACTTTCCCGGCAGCAGCTAGCTGTGAAAGCATGGATGAATTTGCTTGTCCAAATCCGAGTATACCATCAACTGCTGCTTCAGAAGCTGAAGCTAGGTCCCCAGATTGTTTAGCTCCGCAACTATCCAGAAAAAGGAACTCTTCATAATAAGCAATAATGTATGAAACCGAGAATCAAGAGTCTTAAGCAAAACAGAAGCCAGAGCACAGTCTCAAAACAAATTGCACTCATTAAAGCATGCATAACATAATTAGGAGAAACAGGAAAAGGAGAGGAAAAAAATAAATAACAATTGAAGAAAAACTGGAAAGCAGAATTACAATAGTAAGCAGATTAACTGAATAAGTGCAAGGCAACAAAGGAAGCAAGAGAAGACAAATCAATGCTAGAAAACTATCCCTAAGCGGGAGGATATGATCTTATTTTGTATCTCATAGGATGAACGTGGTGCTATGATTCAGAATTAACATTTTTCAAAATAGACACTTGCCATACCAATCGCTCAATCATGCATTCATAGCATAATTTCTCCTTAGCTATAGTTAGATGGGAAAAGAACTATTCTACTTAAAAGGACTTTTAAAAGGTTTCCTTCATCCTTCTTCTTCTTCTTTCTTTGCTTCATAAGATACCACATGATCCAAGGCTAGGGGCCTTCATGAAGCCATAAAGAAACAGATACATCAAAATATAAGTTCATTGAGATTTTTTACTGAATAATAAAGTTTCTGAAGAACAGATGCCTAAAATCCCTATCTTACATCTATAACATGATTCTGCTGTCACCAAAATCTTATATAACAGAATATGTCAAAATACTTGCTCCATCAACAACATAGACATCTAATTTATTAATCCAGGCCGCAAAAGATGAGCATCATTATCAGACCATTTTATCCCACATCCACCAAAATCTGCTAAGTTATAAGCATGACGCAATAACAAAGTATAATGTTCAAAATGGAGACTCACCCAAATATTATACTCGCATTCATTGTTGAAGTTTTAGCATGTTCTGTTGCTTGATTTAGCTGTACATTATCCTTCACAAAGTATCCAGCAGTGGCACTTCCATCTCCATAAGTAACACTATATTGACAGCGTAGACCACTCTTGCAACCAGGAAGTTCACCATCATATGTTGAAAGGCAAAAAGCATCACCACAACCAACCTCACTTGAAGTTCTAGATTTGTATGGATCGAATAGAGTCAATTTTATCTGCAGTAGAATATCACATTGACAAACGTCTTAGAATTAAAACATCACCTAAGTTCAATAATTAAATATTAAAAAAATGGCAATCGAACACTTCAAGCTTTATGGGCTAATATGATCTATAACTGATCAAAAACTAAATAAAGTTTGGTTGAGGAAGCATACTCCAAGATCGCTCTTCGAAGGACACCTATCGCAACCAGCACAATTCACCCATAAAATGTCACTTCCTGTATCAACTTGAACATAGTAGTCTTTTGATGGAGTCCCCAGACCAATTTTAGTAAAGTAAAGCCTAACCAATAGACAAAACAAACCATATTAACACATGAAATGCACTTGCTCATATATATTTTCCAGGAATCTAACTACTAATAATTCAAAAGCAACATTCTTATTCTTACATTATTTCTGTTGGATACCCACAATATTCAATCAGCTGCCCATTAAGCAACCTTTTTTACAGCCAATCCATATCTTCTCATAAGCCAAACAATACCAACAAACCAATTCCAAATCTTACCAGAATTAATCACATAAACTTTATCAAATTAACATAGACATGCTATCATTTAATCCAAAATGTACCAAGTCAACAATGTACAGAGAACATAAATTCACATACGTAAAGATGAAGCTACAAGATCCAACTCGGCCATGTATACATATACATATAACTCAAAAAAAAATTCATAAAAAAGTCATAAGAGAAAATAAGTTTTTTTTTTTATATAATTTTTATTAAACATACATAAGAAAACGTACGGGTTTTTTTTTTTCCATACCCGGTTGAAGAGGGCAGGCCATTCCCGCCCAACGGAACATCAACGGCGGCAAGAAATCTTCCATGGCGGCGAGTATCATGAGCCCTGAGTGCACTCAACGTTCTTTCCATCCCACTTGCTTTAAACTTGTTCTCAACTTGAAACACGAAGTTTCCCACCACGCTACCAACAGACCACAGAAGAACAGCCGCCACAACCGCCGTGAATCTCCTCACATCCATCATCTCCACCACCCAGATTTGTTCCTGTTTAAAATTTTTTTTTTTTTTTTTTTGCCTTTTTGTGTTTTTTTTTTCTTTCCCCCGTTTGTGGGCTAAACGTTTTTGGCCTTGACGGGCGCCTGAGACAGAGAAGCTAAGGCAGACCCATGTAAGGAAAAGACTCGGGTAAGAGAAATAAACCAATAAAATGAAAAGCAAAGCAACAGAGAGAGAAAGACTCTAAATTTTCTTTGCTTTGTGCGTCTTCAACGGGGAAACAACACGACTTCGCGTGTGCTGAGTTATTATTGATCGGTTTCAAGTTCTTACATTTGACGCCTCTTACATTTGGTCAAAACCAAATTTAACTCGTAAATATCTTCCATTTAACGGCCATTAACTATATCGGTTAATACCAAATCAATATTGAATAATTTTATCTGCCCCTCTTAGATTTAGAAATAATAAGAAGATCTTAAATATTTATAAAAATTTTGAAAAAATAATAAAAAATTAAGAGAATAATTTAAAAAAAAATTAGATTTCATAACTAGAAACCAATGATTTGATTGACCGTTAATTTTTTTTTTAATGAAGCACTAAAAAATAACAACCACCCAATAGGCCAAAAAAAGTTATCGAGCCAAAAAGTATTACCAAATTAGAGTAAATATTTGAAATTTAGCAAGTTTAATATTTTTTGTATTGTTTAATCAAATTGGTGAAAAAATGTGCATCTAATAGGTTGACAGATTCTGATGGAGACCACCTCCGAGTTGGTAATGGTTAAACAACTCAGCTTACGTGAGTTCGTAACAATTGAATGATGGCTCATCAACTGAATAGATAATAATAATAATAAAATTAATTATTTTAAAATACTTATGTAAATTTGATTATTTTTTACTATTTATCATTGAACATAAATTATGAACATTAGATGGATTCAATCTTATTATTCTTTAATGTAAAATCTAAAAGTTCTATAAAAATTAGGCAGACAACTATAACGTGGTAGATTTAGTAAAGTTCTAGCTTTCGCCGCTGAAACTCTCTCCCTCTGTCTTTATCTTCGCTTTGCTTGCTTGGCTTATTTCACGTGTTGTCTTTTGTTCTTGGCGGTGGTGGTGGTGGTGGTGTTTGTGCTTGGTGTAGGATATATATTAAGACTATTTCTATTAGAAAAGCTTTGAATTTATGGGTATTTACTTCTTAGTTGACTTTTTTTAAATCTTAATTACCTAAATTTCAAATCTATATTTATTAAATTTAACAATCATAAGCCAAGTTTTAGATAGGATCAAGTAATTAGAATTTACTTAATTTTTTTTACAGTAATTTATGATCTTTCATTTATTGTAATATTTTTAATATAAAAATAGTGAGATTAATATGTGTGTCACGTATTTTTTTATTTTAATTATTAATTTATTTTAAAAAATATGTTTTATTATAAAAATTATTAAATGTAACCAAATATCAAATAGTAGATTTGTTGGAGGAAGAAGACACATTAACTCAAATCACATGGCGTGTTTCTCAACTTATTCTCTATTTGTACAACTGGCTTTTATGTCACATCTATTCAAGGATCAAACCAACAACTAGGTTTTTTGGTTACTATCCTTAGTTTAAATTGGAAATTAGTAGACATTGTCATTGAGCAACAATGTTCTACGTGATACATGCTAATAATTAGAATTAAATGATTCATCTATTTATATGAATTTATGTCAAAATGATGAGGTCAGGAAAGAGGAATGTTGGGTTGGATTGATTTCTAATTATACATACTCCGTGATGAATTTACTAAGGAATAACGTTGTTTAAAGTCTCAATTAAAAATATATCTTATGAGTTGAATATATTCATCTTTTTGTAGGGAATGTTGTTAATAAATTTGATTAATATGAAAATGATCGAAGTTCAAGAGGTGTTGGGTGTTTTTTTATCGCCAAAATAATTAAGAAACTCATTAAAAAGGTATGTTAAGCATGTTTTAATATTTTATCCGAAAAAGTATTTTTGTCCACGAGAGTTAGGTAATGTAAAAACATAATAAATCTATATATATATATATATATATATAGATTCCTAGAAAAATTAAGAGATCTATTATAATCATATTAGATGTAAAATAGAAGATTTCTTATTATAAAATTTATTAGTTGGAGACAAGCAACATATCAACTTCTTCAATCTGAACAAAAGCATCTCTGTCTGATGTACTTTTCAATATACATTTGTATATACCTTGCTTATATAGTTAATTATATGACTATTTCTTGCAGGAAGATGACAAGAATTTCCGATGTTTACAATGAAGAAATTAAACTATTCTTTATATGAATTCTTATTTCCCCATTCTTTTCTAATGATTTCTTTATATTAAAATCATGCTTTGTAGAATCCGAAGTCTTAAAAAAAAAATGTTTATATTACAATAAAATATTATTGTCCCTTCTGTGCCAAATTGTCATCTTAATCAAGCTCCTCAATAGTATCAAAATGTTTGAGAAGAAACATAGAATTGAATCATGTGATGTGATGTTTAATAACTTATTATATAACTAATTAGAATATTAATTGTTAATAGCTTGATTATTGATATAATAGTCACTAGCCTCACGCAATACGAGATATGCTTTCAAGGTAAAGAGCTCTTATGATCTATAAATACTTTAAAATTATTATAGATCGAATTTAGAGATATGCAATACCATCTTGAAAAATTCAATCATACATGACTTCTCAAATTTGTCATTTCTGTTAAACCGATGGCTATGTATCACCCTTCTTCTCAAAATTTTTTATCATTGGAGACACGAGAAGATCCCGCAACAAGGGATAAATCAGAATGAAAAGTGAAGCCATCTAGCCATAGTAGAGTTTATGGTCAACAAGAAATATGATATAATAATATAAGCAATGTGTATTATCCATAAAGCTTTGAGATTATTTATTTGATTGCATTACTTACATGGCATTTAATCGTAAGATTATTGATAACTAAAAAAAAAAAAAAAAACCAAGAACAAATAAAAACAAAAACAAATATTCCAATAAATTATTAACATGCAACCTCTTGTTGAGGATATTGATATTGTTACAAGGACAATTAAATCAATGACATAGATAAATATTATCAATTTTTCTTTTTTAAGGTTAAAACATTTTATCATATATTAACCTATGATTACATAAATGTGATATATCATTATACCAATGTGATATAATCGACACAACATAGACTTTCTCTTTAGTTTAACAAAATATCGATCGCTGTTGAAATATTAATTGAAGTATATGTCCAATCTCTAAGCAATGCGGAAAATTAGTTGTCTCATTTAATTTAACAATAAATGTTGCCAAAACTTTGACCCAATCTTTTTAGGTACATACGAGTACAATGTATGTTATCACTTTAGCATTAACTCATTCCTCCCATTATATGTCATTGAAATGTTGGCTCAATTTTAAGATCAACATTCATATTGTTGATTTGACTTAACAACAACACGCATTGGATCTTGCCAAAATATTTCAATTACATATTTTCGAATCCAATAGAATGCTTTTTTAAATAACATCTAACATTCAAGTATATATTTCTTTCTATGTTTTTTGTTTATTTCTATATATAAGGGAGAAAAAAAATGATTTTGAGTGCTTAGAAACAATTTTGATCACATCAATGATTTAACAAGACAATCAAAAAATTCGTAGATTACTCATTAATGAAAAAAATCATATCAAGATAAAGAAAAGCTATCAAATTTAAAAATGTAGTTGTAAAATCAATTATTGTTGGTCTAGAACTTTATAAAGGTAGAAGCATCACCACCACTAACATCAAACCTATAAATATTTACTTTACAACTCAACTATCACGGCATACATCTATTGTCGGTTTGATTCTTTTTGTAATATATAATAAATTTTTAAATTTCAATAGCTATATTGTCAAATAAATAATTTGAACATCTTTTCTATCGACAATTCGTGAACTTTTGTCTTTAAAAAGTAGAATAGAATAAAGGAAAGTTAATATTTTAAAAATTTGTAAATGATTAATAATGTTGTAAACAATAAACATGACGTAGTATGTACTTTTCCAAAGTGGATGACTTTGAAAACGTCTCCATACTCCACATTCATGTCATGTGATTTCCAAGTATTAAATTCATCTAATAAATTGGGTCAGTTTGTACGGCCCAAAACAAATTTCTAAGTCCACAGTCTAAGCCCATTGGTTACTAATACTTTCTAGGCCCATTTAAGGGTCCCATTTTGGTATCTTCAGTAGTGTTTCATATTTATTTTTCTGTCCACTCCTTAAATAATAATAACGAAAAACATTCCAAAATTGTTTTGAAATGATCCATACTATACTCCTTTCCTTTTGGGGTAATATTAAAAAAAATTATAAATATCTTCTCAAATTTGTCTTGAAATTCTATGAATTTGATGAAACAAAGACATTATTTTGTAATGTACTTTTATGCTGAGTTATATAAATATTTTACCTTAAAGCTTAGATTGTGGATAAATTAAATGGTAATCATCCATCCAATAACTTTCCGTCATATCAAGTTGTGTGGATTAAGTTTTAGATGTAGAATTATATTATTGATAAAGGAGAGTTCTACATATACAAGACCTTGATACAAAAGATAAGATACAACAACAATAATAAATGATAATATGGGATCCATACTATAAATATCCACAGTCTAAGACCTTGCACACTTTGAATGAAGAATGTAGGGATCAATTTCACTTAATTTGTTTGTGAAAGTGTCTTATAATGCCTCTTAATTAGTGTCATATCTCCTCTATGATCAACTTGTTGATATATATTTAGCAAAGCTCTAGGTACATAGCAGTGTCACTTGCTGAAGGACAAGCTCATTGATCAATTGAATATAAAGAGCCGGTGGATATCAGAGTCATGTAAACTCAAATAACCACATCAAAATAACAAACCACAACTACAAGAGATTTGTCATTTATCATTTTCGTTAACAAATTCCTTTGCAATTCAAGCAAGGATTCGAAATGCATCTTCTTTACTCCTTCCGAGGAAAAATAGCTAGGAATATTTTTTTGATTCAATGATATCATTTCTCTCAGAAAATCTTACAATTACTTCATGTTTTATGTGTTCCTCGAACTCTAAATTCATATTTAAAGATTTTAAAATTTAGAGAATAGTATGCTCCAACATTATTTAACAGTTTTGGTTCTGTTTCCTGGTGGAACCGACCCATTGCCATCCCTAGGCCAATATTCTACCAAAAACAACTTATAATTCTCTTGAATGCACTAAATAGAAAACAAAGATGGTGCAGCTAGCTAATGCATTCTTTTATATAAACAACATAGTCACGTATATTTTTGCAACTGTTAAACTTAAAGCTGACAATAACATTACCATTTCAACTTTTAAACTTAAAGCTGAAGAAAGATGGTACGCGCCAGCCGTATCACAATCGCCAACTGTATATATTAACCCAGATTCTTCGTCCTTCACTTTGATGCATGAAGTGCCTGTAGACAACCATACCAAACGTATGAGAAAGGTTAGAATTCTCGCACGATTAAATCAACATCTATCTACAATTCTAGCGGGATTCAAAATACCGCTTCTTTATTCCTTCCAAGGGAGAATAGCTGCGAATATTTTTCTTGATTCAATGACATCATTTCTTTTAGAAAATCTTACAATTGCTTAGTGTTTTATATGGTCCTTGGAACTCTAAATTCATATTTTGAAGATCAACCAAAAATCCTAGGCAAGGAATTAGGCATGTCTAGACATGGACGACAAACCTGATCAAGAGAGAAGTAGAACAAAAGCTATAGGATCAGTGGGTAGTAATGTTATCGTAATCAGCTAATCATATTCATCTTGACAACTACGCCTGATCAGAAAGGCCTATGGGGGTACACTTAAAAAGGCCTGTGGACTCTCTTGTACAGTTTCATCTTCCTCCTCTGTCATCGTGATTAGACACTTTATTAAACCGTTTCAGTCACTGAGGCAAGATGCAATCAAGAGACTTACAAAACTGGGTGAATAATGGAAATAATCATTGCATTACTCACAATTGTATTCGGTCCATCCAATGCTCTGATTTTCTATGTCATATACCACTAGCTTATTTGATAGCACCAAATCTGCATTAGAGAAAGTGTACAACCAATCATGTTCCATGGCTTCTATTTCATTTTGAGAAAAGATCCATTGTGAATCAAATCATCTATC
>JANKKB010029879.1:12541-34005 GCA_026225775.1 Bursera palmeri | reverse complement strand
TCTTGTTGATGAAAATGGTAAACTTGCTTTCTACTTGAAATTAAACCAAAACACAAGGGTATTATTTGAAATTGTCCCATATATGTATTATCCAAGGTTTTGCTAATTGATTTAATTGCAGACGGATCCATTTAATCGATCTCATCTTACTGCGGACATGTTGATACCAAACAATGAATTGAAGGCAAGAATTGAAGAGTTTATCAGGTCGCAAGAATTAAAGCGGCATGGGGAAGGCATAAACATTCAGAGCATAAAGGATACAATACAGACAACTAATGGAGAAATGTTAATTGATTAGGTACCTTGTTATATTATTGACGTTGGAATGGTTTACTTATCTGCCTTCATATTTTCTTAAAAAAAAAAAAAAGGATTTGAGCGATCATCTTTAGTTGCACTGTTACCGGTTTCTATTTATTTTCAGATCAATGTTTTCAAGACGCAAGCGATCCTGTAAAGTTACAAGAATGAAGAAAATATTTTCAAATATGAACAGATGATCCATAATTGAATAGCCTGTGTCTATGCCGTTGCATTGTATTGGTGAATGACTTCAATTGAGCGTCCATCTCTTGCATAAATTTATCATTATAGCCGAAGACTAAACTGTAATAATGCCCGTCTCAAGATTGGCTCAATAGTTCACTCATAAAATAACAGAATAAGCTTTCGTAGCATCACTTAAATTAATGGTAATCTAGTATTTCTTTCTTTTCACTTTTTAACTGGCCTTAAAAATTCAGGGTTGCAATGATACAGTATTCATTTACTTGGACAATTACTCAATCAGAGACCAGAGACGACTGATCCACTATGTTGAGTTAAGTACACCCCATCTGGGTATGAAATATACCTTGGATTCACCCTTTGCAGTCACTTCCCGGGGACGAATTTCTGGAGTCACCAATTTGTGAATATTCCACAACAGGAACTTTATAATTTAAGAGATTCAGAGCTTTGGCATGGGCATAACTGGCTTCCGCTTGGCATACTCATGGGCAATGCTTATTGCACTCTTGCTGTGACGCAACAAAAACTCTGCAAGTAATATCTGTTTTTCTTCGGATATCAGATCTCCATGACAACCCTGTATAACAAATTAACATTGTAATTATTTCATAAAATTACGACAACACAACTTCTGCAATGTCCAGAAAGTTTGCTAGCTTTTAGCTTTGCCATATGATTGAAAACAGCCAAAAACGCCTAATGGATAAATAACATAACCGTAGACTAACATCACATGAGGATGCTAAATATCTAAATTATAGCCAATTCATGAAAATTTCTGGAAAATTTTTTGTCTAATTTTTCTCATGAGCCAAAGGATGGAAAGCAGCAATACTGATTACCAGGCGATAAGTTCTGTCACAAACAGCATAGTGCATAAGGATGCCTGCAGCAACCGAAACATTAAAAGAGTCCACCATGCCTTTCATTGGAATACTGCAATGTAAATCAGAAAGTTGCAAGGCCTCATCACTTATTCCCCTGCAATTAGGGATTCACCATTGTCAACTAGAACTGCATTTCCTAAACATGCTCCCAAGACTTCAAGTAGATTGAATGATTGATATTCTATTTGAAGTCCTAAGACTACTTGGAATTTTGATCATAAGCAGGATATGTAAGTCATTCTAAAACATAAAAAACTAGCGGAAACCGCAAGCTTTAGATTTTGTAAGTAAATGGTAAAAGATTTGCAAATGTAATTACCTATTTTCATTCCCCACCACAATTGCAGTCGGGCATGACCAGTCCATGTCATAAATGGATACCTAAGCAAAGGACCAAAAAGTAAGACATGTTTTTTTCCAAGTTGACAAGTTGTGGACACAAAATTACCAAACCTGAATTCACACAGCAAACTAATATATTCCTAATCATCAGAAACTAAGCTTATTAGACAAGGTCAATTCCACAAAACAACTATTATGAAAGCTAGATAAATACCGCATCCACTCCCACATGTGTTGTGGCAATTCGGTAACCGCGAGATTTTAGAACTTCAAAGCACTCTTGGGGAGAGTCCCAAAGTTCAATGTCCAACCATTTCTCCGCGCCCATGCTTACATGGCGATTTTCTCTGTATCTGCAAGAAGAATGAAAGTAATTTTAATAAAGCAAGACATTAGTTGTGCACAGGAGCAAAACCAAAGTAAAATAATGTCATACTTCGTCACCATGAATAAGCCCATCATAAGACTAATACCACATACAATCATCTAGTTCTGTGAGATACCTAGATGGACTGTAAAGATAAAATATTTCATTGCAGAATCAACTCTGACAAGTTACTGATCTTATATGGTATCCAACTATCCAGGCAAAGCAAAAACATAATTTGTAGGAAAAGGAACTAAACAGGATGACCACTGTTTCTTTCAATCCAAAGCAAATAATCCGTGAGCAACCAGGAATAGACCAAACTCTCACAATTAATATACGAAAACATAAGCAAAACAGCCTAAGTCAATTGGCAAAAATCCAAAACTTTTTTCTCAAACATACCGATTGAACAAGCTAACCACTTGCAACTGACTCATTTCTCTTTATTACCACACACAAATGATCAACAACCAAACTTGTCCATTCAAAATTGTTTCCATCAGGATAATCAAAACCAAATATAGACAACAAAATCTTCAAAGAAAAAGCCTTAGCCACCAGAATGAATTCAAAAACAAAAACGATTGCAATCAAAATTCATTCATATTAAACCGTTTCACCTCAAAATCTCTTGCACCTTTTGGAACTGTCACACGACACAACATGAACGGACTGCACCCCCAATGCATCAGCAGACCGAAACGCGGCCGAAACATTCCCGAAATCCCTGAGCCCTTCCACCACCAAACACACCGAATAGCTCCTATTCTTTACCACATTCACGAACCTCTCCTTTCTCTCCTCCATCAAATACGGCCCCACCGCCTCCACAACCTCACCGCTATTCAAAAACACATCCCCACACTTATACCTATCCAAGTACGGAAACCACCGCTTACCTCCACCACTCGCCGCAGTGCACCGCCGCTCCATTTTCATCAACCGGGTCACATCATCTCGGTTCGTTAACAACTTTTCCACGTTGTCCTTCGATGAACACGACTCCTCTTCATCTCTCACAGTCAAACCGTTACTACAACTGCTCTCCAACGAAACTGCAGCCTGTCCGGAGCCATATTGTCTTGAACGGACAAGGGGGCAACTGGGTACTATCAAATTGCCCGTAAAGTGAGTCATAAAGAAACAAAAGTGAAAACTTGAATGAATGAATGAATGCATGCCCTGCAGGTGTGCATAGTGTTCATGTATTACCTTGTTTTGGGGGACGAAGAGAGAATGGAGAGGAGGGTTTTGAAGGGAAGGAGTGGAATTGGGATTCAAGAGAGGAAAGTGATGTACGTATTAGGGTTTTGCAGGAGCTCATTTTTTTTGTGGGTTTGGCGGCAAATGTGAAGGGAAGGGATTGATTGATTTCTTTGGCTCTGTAACCGGATAGAGTTTTGTGGGGCTTTGCCCGGTTGCTGAAGAAAGAAGGTAGTTAAAGCGCTGTCGTTTCATTCAATTTGGTTACAACACAAACAAAATTTCACTCTCGTCCCCCGATCTTTGCCGATTTCAATAACCTCCGCTGTCGTTATCGAAACATCACTGACGTCCCATACTGTGGTTGTTTGTTGGATATGGTACTTAAAAAGCCATCGTTTCACCGAATTGCTTTGGAACCTAGATATATTTTTTCTCGCCTCCCCTCCCCTCATCTTTGCTCAAAATTTTAATGATAGTTTGTTAAAATAAAGTGAACAAAGGTTAATTTCATAAGTTGATGTCGTCAATGATTGCTATATAAAAATAATGTAATGATGTGTTAATCTTAAACGAAAGTCAAAATTTCTTGGCCTTCAAGTAAAATAGGTTGCTTATCCAAATCACAAACCTACCGAAAGAGAAATGGATATGCAGTGCATTTGGTCTAGTCACCACTCACAAAAGCATTTTTTTTATGAAAAAGAATTTTATAAGAAGTCACCAAATTTGACTCACAACAAACGCTGCAGCAGAAATATATAAATCGATTCAGTAGTCAGACTTAACAACAATCAACTAAATATCTTCTCTACTCCAAACCATTTTCTACCCTGAAAATGGCGGATTCCAATGAGCTAATACCCTCTCTACACATAGCTCTCCTTCCAAGTTCTGGCATGGGTCATCTTACACCTTTCCTTCGGCTAGCTGCTTTACTCATTGCACACAACAAGCATGAAGTCAAGGTCACCCTCATCACTCCATATCCAACAGTCTCACTTGCAGAGTCACAAGCTTTGTCTCACTTTTTCTCTAACTTCCCTCAAATTAATCAAGAAAAAATTCATCTTCCTTCACTTGATAAGCATTCTGCAACTTGGGAAGAAGACCCTTTTTACTACCATATACAAGTCATCCGACAGTCTTCTCATCTTCTCTCTTCTCTTCTTTCTTCACTATCTCCACCTCCCTCTGCTCTTATTACAGACATGAGTTTGACAGCCTCGGTTGTTCCAATCACTCACGCTCTTAACATTGCTAATTACATTTTATTCACATCGTCTGCAAAAATGTTGACACTTTTTCTATCCTACCATACACTAGTTGGTTCAAATGCTAATGCAAACTTACATGAGATGGATGCCATTAAGATTCCAACACTTGATCCAATACCCAAGTCGTGGATCCCCCCACCACTTTTACAAGATATGAGTAATCTCCTGAAGACTTACATCATAGAGAACGGCAAGAAAATGACAGAATCAGATGGAATTCTGGTCAACACATCAGAGAGTATTGAGCAAAGTTCATTGCTGGCACTAAACGGAGGTAGAGTCATTAAGGGGCTACCATCAGTCACTGCCGTTGGCTTGCTTCCACCATATGGTTTTGAGAATAGCCAACCACTAGCATGGCTCGATGATCAACCAGCAGGGTCTGTGGTGTATGTTAGTTTTGGTAGTAGGACTGCCATGTCAAGGGAGCAAATCAGAGAGTTGGGTAAGGGGTTGGTTGCAAGTGGTTACAGTTTTGTGTGGGTGGTTAAAGATAAGAAAGTTGATCGAGAAGATGATCAAGAATTGGAAGATGTAATTGGACATGAACTAATGGAGAGCATCAAGGAAAAGGGAGTGGTGGTAAAGCATTGGTTGAACCAAGAGAACATATTAGGCCACCCTGCAACTGGTGGATTTTTGTCTCATTGTGGGTGGAATTCAGTGACTGAGACTATGTGGCATGGGGTTCGCATTTTAGCATGGCCCCAACATGGAGACCAGAAAATAAATGCAGATTTGGTGGAGAGGATAGGACTGGGGATATGGATGAAAAGTTGTGGGTGGGGAGGTGTGGATATAGTGAAGGGAGAGCAGATTGCAGAAAAGATTAGAGAGATGATGGGCAATGAGTTACTGAGAACACAAGCAATGCGAGTTAGAGAAGAGGCTAGGACAGGAACAGAACCAGGTAGGAGTACTAAGACAGGGTTGACCAAACTCATTGACATGTGGAAGAAACAACTGGGTTGTTAATGTTCTACATGAATCTTTCTATTACTTGGCATTTTCATTTGGCTTTATTAGAATAAGAAAATATATCTATAACCATCGAATAAGAGAAATAGATAAGTTCAGAAACAATTTACTTGTTTTTGGTGCAAGTAAATTGTTTCTGGTGCAATAAGGGTCTATTAAACATTGATGAGTGGGTATAAACACTGTAAACTCAAAAGGAACTATTCTTTCTACATTCAAGGCAACTTCTAATTATTTGAAATATTGACATGAAATCAGTACAAGATCAAATTGGAAAGCAAAGTTGCAATAACGAGACACAAGCATATGCAGATCAAGACATAACCTCATCAAAGCTAAAACCAATAACAGAACTGACAATAAAATAGAAAATCTACAAGCATATCATTTATTATTTGGTGGAATCCTCCATAAAAGTTTCAAATTTTATTGTTCCCTGATGAGGAAAACCATACCAGCTAAGCATGGAGTTCACTCTTTGAAATAAGATCAAAAGATATTCCATTCTCCTGCAACCGTTGTTGAAGATCTGTTGAGCCAAAGACAATTCCAGGTGGAAAAACTCCTCCCTTTGGTAGATTTTCACGTTGGCTCAAAAGAACAAGAGCACATTGCAGCAGTATTATTGGAGTAGTCAAATAACCAATCTCAGGTCCCATTACTCTTGTTACTATTTCCAAGTCAGGTTTTGAGCTCCCCTTTGAAGCAAGACTGGCATTACTAAAACCTCGTCCTACGAACCACAACTTAAATGAAGCACTTTTCACCTCATCTTCAGATGGACCCGTCTTCTTGAACCATCCGAGGCTGAAAACTGAAGGAAATTTTAAAAGAAGCCACCTCCCAAAAGAAAATGTACTGAAGAGCCCCATAAACATCCCAACTGCGATGATTCGAAAGATGCCTAACAAAGACTTAGTCCCAATCTTTACCCCAAAATGAGCCGGTTTAATTGTCAACCAAAAGGCCTCCCTCTTTTCAACCTGTTCTGGACTCTCATTAACCCCAGGAGGACCACCAGGGTTCTCTGTCAAAATTGAAAGAGTTCTTCGGACAACAACACAATCTGCTGAAGGTAGCCTCACAGCCCAAAGGCCAAGCTTCTTCTGATGTTCTACCACAGGCCCTTTTGCAGGAGCTGGACCAGGAATCTGCACCATATGAGCAAATTTAACATCAATGTACATCTTATCATGCAAATAACATGAACACGATATGATCAAAGCTAATTTATAATATCTCAGCAGCACACTTGATTTACACTACTACTGTATTACAGACACATTACAAATATAATTGAGTAACCAATGCACCACATCAACACAGAGATAGTTGGACAATCATTTACGATGACGAGATAAAATCAGAATTTGACATAGCCGCTAATTTCAAACTACAATCCAATCCATTTTATTTGAAAAATTTTATGTGGGATTCATGAGACTGTTGTATCTGACCAAGAAAGACTAAAATCCTATGAACAAAATGAACCAATACTAACCACTGGCCTTGCTCTCTTTGGTCTTGACCGCCTCAGCTCCTGCAACTTCTGCGAATTGGCCACACCCAAAACAGCTGACTCATAAGTTCCGAAATTTCCAACAATTCTTTTCTCAGACTCCAAGCTCAAATAGGCCTCGACCTGGTTGGGCACAGCCGGGCCAACCCATTGCCTGGAATTGAATATCAGCCCCAGCTCAGCAGGAACCGAATCAAACCCACATGCAGAAATCACCAAAGCACTACTCTCCACCGCCTTCTCATGGTACTTCACTTCCATTCTCTCCATGAACTCTGGCTCTCCACATATATCCAAGTAATCACACCTATCAAAGAAACCACAAAAATCACACAAAAAAAATAATTAAAAAAAATTAGAACTTTCTGTTATCCAAATCAATTCCAAACCCAGAATTGGCGCAGGCAGCAACAACAGGCTCGCCCAGGAGGCGGAAGGGGCCAACACAGTTGAGGATGAGCTTCGTCTGGGAGCAGAGGCGGTGGAGAGACGGTGGGTCGGTGGTGTCGGCAGTGATGATAGGAATAGAAGGCGGTGAATTGGGGTGGGCAGCCCATTGGAGAGTTTGAGCAAGCTTGGTGGGATTGCGGCCTGCAAGAGCGAGAGTCTTGAGAGGAGAAGAAGGAGCCTTTAGGAACTTCAAAGCCTCTCTGACTACGTACTTGCCGGTGAAGCCAGAAGCCCCGAGGATTATTACATCGAATTGAGGAGGATTAAGCGTTTCTTCCATATTTGTTGTTTATGTGATTCTTTCTTTGTTTGTATATGATTCTCACAGAAAGTCAAGTGAAGAACTTTGAAGTGGTTTTGTTGAATCTATCTCTATATCTATATAAATTTTGAAGTATGATAACGTATAGTTGACGTATAAATTTTGAAGTATGATAACGTATAATTGACATGTAGGTAGATAAGTAGAATTTTGTAGACTTTAGATTTTTTATAAGTAGGCTTTATTTGAAGGTTTAATAACTTTTAATATTTAATTCATTTATTAAATCTCTTTTAATATGTTATTTAAGGATTTGTAGGTTTTTGAAGTTAGGAAGTGAAAAATAAAGAGGTTGAAGGTTTTAATATGAATTAAAGATGGAGGATTAATGGAATATGAATATATAAAATCATGTAATCTTTATGTGATTATGACATATATTTATTTTGGATGACTTATTTTCTCTTATAAATAGAACTATTCTGTGATTTTTAAAAAACAACAACATTCATAATTATTTTATATTTTCATTCACTTTTATTTCAGAGATTTTTGGGTAAAGAAAGGTATTCTTTTGGTAGAGTTTTGAACTCAATTATTTGTGCAGAGTCTGTTTGAGCAAGATGATGAATAGTTGGACTGTTGTATTCTAGAGGAGACAAGTCATTAAGAAAAAACTGCTGTACCAGGTTCTAAACTTTGCCAACCGTAGAAGACTTAAATCTCTTTAAAGAGAGCGAGATATCTATGCCTCAGTTTGTCTGATTTCATTATTTTCTTATTTATTTTTTTACCCTATTTTTTATTTAATTAAAAAAAATAATATTAAATAAACATAATCGCGTAACGCGCGCGCTTTACACCTAGTTTATGTAATATACCGATTTACATTGTTTTGTTTGGTTTGGTTTGGTTATTTTCTGGAGATGTGTGTCTGGGTAAATACATAGACACCCTATAGTATCACCTAAATAATAAATTTATCTTTATTATTTATAAAGTAACATAGATATCTCATAGTTGGTAAGTATGGGGGTCTTAAATTGAAAAAATAGAGATTTGTATGTTACTAAAATATCAAAGTAGAGATCTTTATATTACTTTATGAATAACAAAAATGAATTTGTTATTTAGGCTATACTATGGGGTGTCTATGTATTTACCCGGATGCGTGCCACTCTCACCGCTCATAAGTCATCACCCATGCCATGTTCCAAGCTGATATGCCATTCACCATCACCCAAAATTTTCAACTGTCACTATTTAATTGAAAGATTAGGTTATTTGAATCTAATTTTGGAGAAACAAGGGAAAAAAAAAAACCTCAAATTTAAATGATTTCTTGAAAAATAATGGTCTATGTCGAACTGTCAACTGAGATTATAGTGTCTAAATTTTTAATATATAATTTTATTTTTTCAATTTTTAACTTTTAATTCTTTATTTGGTTTTCTTCCTTCAATAATAAAAAAATGTTGGGGTGGAGGGCAAGGGAACAATATCAAAATAAAAATAACAAGACAGGTGAGTCATGGATCAATTGTGGTTAGTACTAACAACTACTAAGCATAGTGTTTGCGTGAAAAAGTCAGCGTTCTCAACCTCTTATGATCCTCGTCCGTGTTTGTATGCAATGGAAGCTACGATATGGCTCGCAGTATAACTTTTATTTAATAAATTTTTATAATAAAATTTTATGTAGCTCACTATAGTCTTGGCTTCATTAACTCAACACCTACACTCATCCATTGCCGCATACTGAATTTGCTTCTGGCTTAGAAACTTTTGATCCCATCTACTCCGATATCTTTCGGTTTCTCCATCCAGACATGTAAAAGTTCTGCTACTAAAGCTCTTAATCCCAATCGATGAGACTTTGAGGTATAGCCCTTTGCATGATATAACTGAAATATGAGGCATCTGTGTTCTATGGAGAGTTGAATAATTGCAACATTTTGGTGCTCGTTAGCCTCCGATTTCGCACACCACTCGGTATCAAGGCCTATAAGAAGTTCATGAAGTTTATTCTCGATGAATGCGTTCTGTTTCTTGAATCAAAGATCAACTTCTGAATCACAATTGTTAATATGTGATCACGCCAAAACTTGACATCCCATGTAGAATGACTCAAACGTTTGAAACTGAAACGTTTTGTCTTGCTATTTTAGGAGAACTGTTTCTTTTTCAAGAAGAATTTGATTTTAAGATTTAGAAGCAGTGTAGGATTATTTAGGGATCCTTTTTAATCTCTATTGAATCCATGTATTTATGCAGTCGAAGGCAGCATGGACCTCTTTCGTAATCATTGAAATTGATCGTGATCTAATTGACCAAAATTTCAACTCAAGGGATGGTACAAATATACAGGTACCAATGTAGCAAAAATACTCAAACACAGATGTTGCAGCCAATAATGTTGTTAAGGGGGAAATGTACTCTCCAATCTCTTGGGTATACAACTACACAAGTGCTGGAAGGAGAAGATACAAGCCTTTTCCAAAAGCCAGAGCTGGTTAGCAAAGTGCTGATTGCCAGTGCGCATAGAGCAAAATCACAAGATGCTTGCCTAGTCTTATTATCAAAGGAACAATAGCAATTTTGAATGTAAAAAAGACAATGCCATTTCACCATCAGGCCTTGGAAGGAAATACCCTCGCAGAAGAGAAAGGGAAGAATCAAAATTTATATATACCAGTAAAATCTGTAACAGCTTGGTTACCAATAGCAAAATTTTGTGAATATTTACAACTTGCTCATCTGTACACGGTACAGTCATCTCGCTAGATCACCATATTAATTCTTTCTACCAAAAAAGTATGGCAATATCAAAGTAGCCATTACCTTGCATCAGTTCTGAAAAATGAAGAAGTTATTTGTAATCTGTATTAACTGAGTCCAACAGTAATTTAAATCTCTGTGTTTTACTTCTTTTTTTACAGTTGAAATTCCTACTTCTCCAGCACTATTAGACTATATCCCGGAGTCATTTTCAACCCTCTCTCCTTCACCATGGATCTTATTTTTGCAACTTCGTCCCATTTTCCACCTTCTGCAAACAAATTTGATACCAAAGTATATGCACTTGAGCTCTTAGGTACTAAATCCAGGATCCGCCTTCCTATGACCTCTCCCATCTCCCTATTTTCATACACTCTACAGGCAGCAATCAAAGCACTTAATGCAGAAGCACTTTGTCTCGAAGGGATGCATTTAACCACATCATATGCTTCTTCAAGTCTTCCAGCTCGGCTTAATAAATCTACAATGCAACCATAGTGCTCTTCACATGGAATTATTGAATATTCTTCCGTCATGGACCTGTAAACTAGCACACCCTCTTCTACCAACCCTGAGTGACTACAAGCAGTGAGTATTGATGTAAAGGTAATCTGATCAGGTTCAACCTTTACTTCTTTCATTTTTTCAAATAATTTGAGAGCGTCTACACAGCTTCCGTGCATTCCATAGGCAGCTATCATTGTATTCCAAGATGTCTGACACTGATTGTTCATGCGCTCAAACAGATTCCTAGCCATATCCAATTTTCCATACTTGGCATAAGTAGTAATCAGAGAATTGATGACTGGTGTTTCTCTCTCCATATGAACCCGATACAGGTGACAGTGAACTTCCTTTGCTAGACTTAGACATCCAAGTTTAGAAAATGCCTGAAGCAAACTTATCAAAGCAATTGAATCATGGTCTATTTTCTCTCTCTTCATAGTCCGGAATAAAACTAGGGCTTCATCAGCATGCCCATGATAGATGTAACCCATCATCATTGAAGTCCATGTTACCAAGTCTCTACATCTTATCTTGTTGAAGACTTGTCTTGCATATGTTATACGACCACATTTTGCATACATGTTAATAATTTGATTTAAAATTTCAATATTCATGTGAAACTCATGTCTTAAAACATATCCATGGATGCACTTTCCTCGTCTCATGTCTTTCAGATCAGACGATGCAGAAAGTATAGATAGGATGGAACTTACATTTAGCTGAGTACCTGTTCTCACCATTTCAATGAAAACCTCTAGGGCTTCACCAGCAAATTCGTTTTGGAGATAACCTGCCATCATCACATTGTATGATACCATGTCTCTTTTCTCCATTCCATCAAACAATGTTCTAGCTTGAATTAAATTATTGCATTTAGAATACATATCAATGAGGGCAGTAGCAGTAACTTGATCTATTTCGAAGCCATTCTGGATGATGTAACCATGAAAAGCCTTCCCGTGCCTGAAAAACTCCAAATCAGTGCAACACAAGATGCCATTGGCCAACGTAATCAGATCAGGCATAACATTTTCCTGCATCATAAGACAGAAAAAGTCCAAAGCTTCCAAAGGCTGTCCAATTTGAAGATGACCAGCTATCAGAGCATTCCAAGAACCAATAGTTTTCTTGTTCATTTTGCCAAATAAACATAGAACTGTCTTAAAATCCCCACATTTGTTATACATATCCATTAGACTTGTTTCAAATACTTCATCAAAACAACCAATTCCTCTCCTTATAGCATATCCGTGAATCGAACGACCCTCTTTCAACAATTGTAACTGTCCTGCCGCCTGAAGCAAGCTCACTAGAGTCACCCTATTAGGATCAAGCTGTTCCTTCTGCATGTTTCTCACAACATCAAAAGCTTTATGAACATAGCAACCCCCACGCCGTACATACCCCGTAGTCATCGACGTATAAACAACAACATCTCTTTCAATCATTTTATCAAACACTTTACACGCATCCACTATATCACCACACTTCGAGTACAACACAATAAGCGATGACCCCGCAAAACGGTTCATACAAAATCCAAACTTGATACTATCAGCATGGACAATTCTTCCAAATCCTAAACTACCCAATTCAACACAACTCTTTAAACTAAAAGTAACAGCTGAACCATCCAAACCAATGTTACATTGTCTCAAATTGGTGTACCGCTTAAGTACTTCATTGAAATAACCAATTCTAAGGTATCCAAGAAGAATTGAATTCCATAGAAAGAGATCATTACTGATAATTTTATCAAATACCCATCTCGATTCATGTAACAAGCCAAATTTGGCATAGCAAATTACAAGCCTGAATCCCAAGAAACAACTTTTTTTGAGACCCCAAGTGAAAATGCAAGCATGGAGCTTTTTCAAAGAAAGAATATCCGTGCAGTTGTTCAAGCAAGAAGAAAAGCTATCCAATGTGAATGCACTAGTACTAATGGTTGTATTTGTTTTAGAGAAGAATTGAAGAAGATATTTGTTGGAAAGCATTTGGTTCCTTTTGTGATGTAGCAGACGGACTCTTAAGGAGATTGCATTCATATTATTGTTGGGATCGGTTAAAAAATGAGTGATTAGTACTTGGACGAAAATCCCAGGTGGGAAAATCACGAACTTCAGAGTTGCATTGAAATTTGAAGGAGAAATCGGCAACTCTCTTTCTCTAATAGAGTGTGTCTAACTGCTAATGATCGTTTAATTTGAAAAAAGAGGCAGGTTCAGCTTCACAAACCCTTTTTTTTTAACACAATTTTTTAAAGTCATTCACATGTTTGCATTGTTTAACAGCGTGCTATGCCCTTAGGTACAGAGGTTGTAAACTTGCACTTGCTAGCCCGACACGATGTTCCAGTTCTGGACCTTCTGGTAAAGAGTTTAATTTATTTAATTTAAGTTTAACGAATCATCCAACCCAAGGATCCTGCGTTGGACGATGCTGCAGCTAAGGGCAATTTCCAACCCTTGGAGAGAAAAGATGGGAATGCTAAGAATGACGAATAATGAATATAAGACGGTAAGACATAGTCAACTCGAAGCGGTGGAGATATTAACAAAAGGAGCAGACCCTGATTTCTCATATCTTCCAATTAAGTATAGCAAAACTCCATTTCACCTTGCCGCTGTGGAAAGATCTTTCAGGATGGTGAAGGCAATATTAGATAAGCTCCACATTAGCAGCCATGGAAAGAAGGCTTTGAATGCGGCAGTCTTGACCTCGGTCTGCGATGTAACTGAGCATACATGACCGTCTGTTTGACTTAAAACATCTGCTAATTAAAAACTGAAATTGTCATTATAGTTAGAGTCTACACTACTTCATTAATTGTTAATCTAATCGCAAAATTTTACTTTTAATTCACTCCTCCACTGCTGAAGTTAAAATTAATAAAACAATCATTAATTTATTAGGTTTAAAAAAAAGGTGTTAATTGGTTTCCATTTTAGGAGCCAAAATATAAAACTTTTAATTATCAATATCGAGTTCTTTAATTCTACTATATACATATATATGCATTTACGAAACTTCATAGAACAATTTTCAGACTTTGAACTGTTGAATACGGAGATTGGGCCGAGAACGGGCCAGGGAATATCATCCCCGTCCCCACCCCAAAAATAATCCGGGGATAAAAATCCATCGCTATCCCTGCCTTGAACCTAAAATTTTGCCCCATGTCCCGACCCCAAACGGGGAACTGGCTTGCGGGGCCCGCAGGGGTGGGGCAAGATTGTCATCGCCTGTCTCATTCGTCAAAAACCTGGTTATCATCGGACAGCAACCGAAATCTACGCTATTTGGGCGAGTCTGTCTGTCGAGGATCCAAGGTCTAGAAGGTAAGGTTTCCATTTTTGTGTTGAAGCTGTTTGTCAACATTGAATTGATAAGAAGGGGTTATGATCAAGCAGGTGCAGCAACTTTGCTTTTCAGAAGAGATGATAGGATCCTTAAACCATTGCATACAAAGGAGGAAAATATGGATGATTATTCCAGATTCTGAAGCTTGATATATGCCAAACTTTCAGAGCACTCCTGCAATTATATTACATTGGGCCGAGCAGTTTTAGTTTTATCTCAGAATAGAACGATAAAACTTATTTATGATGAATCACACAACTCACTCAAGGTACGGATCAACCAAATAAAGGTCAAGGTACAGAAAGCATGTACAATGTGAATTTCCCTGACAAAGGAAACTAGGCTGCCATAGCCAAGAGAATTCTTACTTCTCGAAATCAAATCTTCCTCTCTTTCTAGTTATGTTATAGAGAGTGGAGGGCTACTGATCGGGCATCTCTGCCTTGGTGGACGTCTAGTCCTCTTTCCCCATCCTAACAGGCTTGTCTCCTCAAATGCCAGTTCTCTACATTTAGGTGGCTGAGCCTGCGGTGGGCAAACTGTAGTTACATTTGGAGGGGAATCAGAACCCACTCCACGCCTCTTTCTCTTTCCCACACCATTCCTAGAAGTGCTTTTCAGTGACAAACTTGACTGCCAGGTGCCACCGGTTGCTCTAATCAGCCCTTCGATTGTCTGAATATCTTCAGTCACCTCATTCTTTAACAGTGAAGCAATAGTAGGAAGTATATCCCTCTGGAAGTCCTTTCGCTGCCTTCCTCTCCTTGCCTGACCTCTTCGTGGCCGTTTTGTCATTATGTTTTCAGTTGTTGCATTTTCAAGTACCTCAGGCTTATAAATACATTCTTCTATCTTTGTTTCTTTCAAATTTAATGTCATAATCTCAAAGTAATCCATGCCTTCAGAATAAGTATGTTCAACGTTAGCACTTCCCTGACCTGATGAAAATGATCCAACCTCACTCTCAAAATCACCCTTGTAACTAGATACAACCTCTGCAAACCAATGCAGGGGATCATTTGGAGAATCCTCTGATTGATTACAACAGGCAAAAATTTCATGAGGCACATGACAGGAAGAAATGGTAACTAAAGCCTCAGCTGCTACCTGAATCTGTCCTTCATGCAGCTCTCTAGATTCATCTTGTAGCAATTTAACAGATTCTTGACGTTCTCTGACATAAGATTCAAACCCAGGAGCAATATCTATTTCTGGTTCAACATCTACCGGTGCCTCCAAATCTATGTCAATAGCAATCTTGGTTCCAGATGATGAGAGAGTTGGTTGACTTCCTTCTTCATCCCCTTCTTCGACAACACACAAATTCAAATCTATGTGATGTCTTCTATCAGCACAGTGATTGACTAATCCCTTCTCTATAAGGCCCTCCACATTATGCTGCGTTTTAAATTCAGGTAATAATGGATCACAAGCCTTGATACCATCAGCAGCTGGAACAAGATAGCTTGGTTTTGAGGGGGAGTTAGGAGTTGGAAGATCCTTGGCTGTACGAAGCTTTTCAAAAATGGAAAGCCCAAGAACCTTCCTATTGCTTGAACATTCACCAACTTCAGATTTCCAGTGCTCAGAATCAAGGGCACATGTTGCTGATGAAGAATCCTGAACAAATCTTTGCAAGGAGCTTTTTCCTGTCATTTCAGTTTTATCAGCAAAAGTCTGAGAACAGTTTGGCAAGGAATCCAGATTCATCTGAGAAGAACCTTGCCTTTCTTCAGAAGAGTTGCCATTACATGAAGGCACTACTTTAAGCCAAGTCAATCCTCCATGAAGGTTTGGTTTCCCCGTCCCATTGAGAGAATCAGTAGCAGGTTTAGAAATTGCTTCATTCTGATACCTGTTTGGAGGTGCTGCATTCATTTTCTTTTCTTCTAAAGACTTTGCATTCATAATGGAGCCTAAATCCCTAAAGTTATTTTTAGGACCATTTGGAGCAAGTTGTTCACAGGCAGAACTACTGTCACTGATACCATTCAGGTGACCAAAGCCATTTGAAGAGAAGCAAACCCATGATTCTTTCGACTCCAACTGTGAACCAATGGAATGTTCATTTTGGTAGGATGCTTCAGCTCTAATACTTGGCACAGATCTCAGATTGTTGACAAGCAACTTGTCCCCAATAACTTCAGGGCAGTGCATCAGTGTCACTGAACTCTTATTTGAATTCGTGAAGGTGCCAAACGAAGGATTTCCTTGAACTGTCACCATATTCTCGCTCAAGCCAGAATAAAACTTCTTCCAAGAAGAAATGGAAGATGATTCAGAATTGGTTACATCAGATTTAGGAACAAGTGGATGCTGAATAAGCGTAGACGAGGCCTCAAGAGACGCATCATGGTTTCTTTCACCTATTTCGACACCAAAAAGTTTCTTCTTCACATGTGATTGCGTCTTATTTTGATCAGACAAGGGATATGTAGCAAGCTCACTGGAGTTCCTCAGTCCAAGTTGCTGTGACTTAGAAGTTGTTGGTAAATCTTTAGGACGAAAACTTGTACAAAGGCAACCTCCATTGCTTCCAGTTTGGTCTAAACATTGAGCCATACAAATTATCAGTTCTACAGTAAATAACCATGGGATACTTATGATGTCATTGATGACACCTAAAAGAAAATTCAAATATAAGACAAGCTAGCATGACGTCAGCTTCTAAGAAGATAAACAAATAAAGCTCAATTTTAGAACATACCGGTTCATGGAAAAAGTATCAGTCACCTTAAAAATAAAAAATACTATCCTTGATGAAAACAGAGAGCAAGCAATAACACAAATGAGTCTCAGTCCGTTATATTTAATTTCTATACAATATTTCAATTTTTTCTACAAATCTCCACTTTAGTTGGGAAAAGAATTCACTTCCAACTAAAAACATATCATAGAAATTATATTGAACTATTCTCTCCTTTTTTTATTTGAAATATAACAAGAAATTTTCAGGTTTTAGTTTTGTACTCCTTTATTCTTCAGATTCTCCTCTCTCTTTTCTTCCGTCAACCTTTGAGATATATATGGAGAAGGAAAACCAATTGGTTTTTCACCAATTTATAATCAAAAAAGTATAGCCACTTGCAATGGACAAAAAGTATGACGATTCAAGAAAAGAAGCACTTCAACAACATATTCAAATAAACTCGAGGCAATGCACCAAGTTTAACCAACATTATTGCAAAATAAGACCTTACCAGCTTCAACATTATAAGCTGACCATCCTTTCTTTCGCCTTTCGGTCTCTAAATGCAGATTGCTAAGGCTGACTACTCCATCCTTTCCTTTTCCGGGATCTTGAGAAAATTTATTTGATGAGCACTGAAAGCCTGATTGCAAATTTGGAGATTGAATTAGTCTTTCCATCTCCTCTTTGGAGCAGACAATATTTCCAAAAATATTGGTGGAAGCTGAGGTAGATGCTTCCTTAACCTTAATAGGTTCATCCAAATTAATAACTGCTTGGGGTTTCCTCATATACAAATGGGACCTGAGTGCATCGTCATTACAACCAGAGTTGACACCATTGCAAAACGACATATTTCTATCTGTACAATGAGTCACCGCATGGTTCCTTCCAAGATAACTTTCTCCCACTTGCACTCCAGAACCTCCTTGATCTTCCTTTTCCTCATTAATGTATTCTTCAGCAGGAAGTTCAAGGTCAAATAACCTTCTCTGCAGCTTCTTGCATTTGGATTCCAAAGTCTCACAGTCTTTCAGTCTTAATCTATTTTGGGCAGGACCGTAAGTTGATTGCATGGCATTCTCTTTCATTGATCCAAATTGACACTGGATGCTATCAGCACCAACCATAGTCAGTCTACCATGATTTAGATCCAATGTGGACAAAGTGGAAGTATGTTGCCTCCCTTGGTCATCTGCCGAGGGAAATCCAGACGAATAAAGAATCGACGGTGACGTTCTTGCCGGTGTCATATACTTTTGTAGTTCTCTGCTTCTCAGTTCATTCATCATGTCCCTCTGTATTTTGTAAAGACGGTGGAGTTCATGTAGCTGAATTGAAAACACCATATTGTTAAGTTCATAAGTCAAGCAACAGCCTCAAGTAGTCAGCTTTTGAAACTTAAGTCTGAAAGACATCATAAATCTAACATGATAGTCCAATTGAAAAACTTGTAACAAAGTATACCTGGTGCCTGAACATGGATTCATGTTTCAGTATAGTTTGTCTCAATTTTAGCTTTTCATGTTCCTCGTTAACATCTATTGCTGGCCTTGTTGATAAAAAATCATGGTATGGACCAAATATACTGTTTTTCTGACATAAAGACCAGTTACCACCCCCAGTAGAATCATTTAGATCTCTCAAGGAAAAATAACCTGGCAGATACATCTTTGACTGGACCTCAGTTCCCATTCCTGAAAAGAACTCCACAACAGCAGTAAATTAATTTGAAAGAAAAAAGAAGTTGAAATTAATAAACTTCAAATCAAACGAATCAAATTCTCAGCTTTGACAACTCATTCAGAAGAACCAAAATGAGTTCCATAAAAATGAAGCCATAGAAAAGCCAATAAAGCTTCTTGTAAAGAACCTTCAAAAGTGAGAATACATAATAAATCAGCCTGAAATAGGCATAAAGTGCTACTTACGAAGGTTGAGTAGAAAGATACGAATTAAATAATTAGTTGTGAGCATTTGATGAGATATTTAACCGTAGCATTCTCATTTTACCAATTGAACTTAGTTCCATGTCAAGGTACCCCTAGAATTTTAACAGATATATTTGCTTCAGCTATTGCAGTTGCAGTTCTGAAATTCTCTCATCATCAGACAAGCTGATACACTATTCATTTGCATCTAAGTGAAAAGAATATAGCCAAAAAAACAACATCCTGCGGTCAAGTATCCATCCCCGAACTGCTGATACCAATTTCTACATAATGATGCAAAGGTAAAATATGAAAGGCATATCATAAGTGAGTTCTGAACCGGTCCAATTTAGACAAAGCTTCATAGCTTTGATGATTATCATGTTTGCTGTCACGATATGGTGGACTTGGAAGCAGAGGTGTTTTTTTTTTTTTTTTTCCAAATTCCTTGGGAGAAAGTAGAAGCAACTTGCTTTTCAGCTTAATGCAGCTTCATATTTAGAAAAATGATAAAATGATACATACAAAATGAACTACCTGATCAAAACTAGTCCTGGAATCACCAAGAAGAAACTGCTTTTTCAAAACCAAAAAATATTTTTAATAGACAGAGAATTAGAGCCAGATAAAAGATAGAGTGATATTACTCACATTAATGGAGAGATTTCAAGATAACAAGAAGCTTAAACCAAAGTTCTGGAGTCAAACAATTAACAGAAAGGGAAAAGTATGAACTAAACTTTACTTAATTTCCAAAGGTGGCCCAAGATCTTACAGTAGATCTTGCAAAATTGGAACATACAATTTAAGATTGTGGACTCAATATCCTACAACTTGAACGATTCAGAGCCTTAAGCAATGCAATACACTGGAAGATCACAGAGAAACTATAGCACTAAAATACATTTCTGAAACAAAATGGGCATCGGCCATATCATAATTGAAGTCAATTTCCAAATCATAGTCCAGATTTTCAGATAAGGAATGAAAAATCTAGCAAAAAACCTAGAAATGGACACAAAACACCCAAGAAAGCAACAATTAAACAAGAAACATCAAGCCCCTATTGACAGTAGTATAGAAATAAAAAATGACAACAACAACTAGTCCACATAAAGGAATAACCAAATGCACAACGCCAATTTCCCGAATCAGACTCTAATGATGAACCAAAAACCATAATTTAGATTGACATAACCCACTAAATAATTATCAAGCCCCAAACATAATACCCAGATAAACCAGAACCTAGGAACAAAAACAGTTGACAACATAAAGATCCAGCTAATAAAATAAAATTTTTACCTCATAACTTTATCCTCCAGTGCCCCTTACGAAAGCTCTGTCATAAATTCACCAAATCCTCGAGAAAGCAACCAGCTCCATGACAAGTCACAGAAGCCGCAGAAAACTACACAAAGACAAGAACAAACAAAACCAAACCATGATGATGACCATGAACCAAATCACAGAAAGCTTTGTAAAAAAAGACCTGTTAAAGCCAAAAACCAAAAGGGTAGGTACCTCTCTCAGGACTGCCATTGAAGAAGCTTAGATCATCGCTGGAGAAAACAAAACAAGGGAATTCAGATCTTCTGGGCCAGTACCCGATAACAAAATAGAGAGATCCCACATCCCAGATAAGAGATCTTTTCTCTCTACATAAAAGTCATCTATGTATCTCCACAACAACAACAACAGCAACAGCAACAACAATGACTTGGAATGACTTAAGTTTTGTCAACTTGTGGTCTCCCTCATTATTCTATATACTTTGCTTCACCTTTGGCTCAAGTTCAATGATTTGTTTTAGAATAAAAATCAGATAAAATATTTAATAAAATGGTGATTGAGTCTGAGGATGTGAAAGATATGGGGCAAATTTTTTTTTCCCACATTTTCTAGATTCTCTCTACCTTCCATGCTTTTTGGGTACTAAATATATATATATATATAATATTTTTAAATACTTTAGAAATTTGCAGACGCCTGAGGTGTCCTCAGACAACAACCCAACAGTTTCCGAAAGTAGCTGACCCCTCTTCAATGGGATCTTTCTAAAATTGTTTCATTCCCACGCGCATCAACAGCGCTTGTTTTGTCTTCTCCTACTAAAGTACAGAATCTATAGTTCACTGACATGACTGCATCTCATATCCATCAGCTATGATACACATTACATCTTCCCTCCACTCAATAATTGTCTCCCACTCTCTCACTCCCTCTTATCATTTACTTCTCGTTGTTTTTGCTTTTACTACTGTTTCTTCTTCTTTTAAATCTATGGTTTATTGCCTAATCTTCAGGCCTTGCACCTAATACCTATGCTATTGGTTGAGATTGTAATTGTGATAACTTCTAACTTTTCTTCTTCTAAGTTTAAAGAAAAAAAAAA
>JANKKB010029879.1:0-12468 GCA_026225775.1 Bursera palmeri | reverse complement strand
AGAAAGAAATTGTAAGTAATCAATAATTTTCTATGTGATATTTCAAAAAATTATCAAATATATTCTTATTAACAAATTTAATCAAATCAAGTCATTTCCTAACAAAAGATAATCAATTGCAGAAAATTAGAAGAAATAATCAAATTTATGAGATTGTTTTAATATCTAGTAGGTTTAATTTTTTTATTGTATAATCAAGATGAGTTAAAAAAAAAAAGGTTGAAATACGTTTTTAATGATTTGATAAGCGTTGACAAACCGTAACTACTGATAAGTAAATCATTTATCAACTCACTGAAAAACAAATCACTTATCATAACTTATGTCTAATGTATGAGGTGCTCGTCAACCTGTTAACCTATCGTTTATTAAATAATTAAAAAAATATTAGAATTTAACTAAATTCTAAAACACCTCTCTAAACTTGATTATATTCACAAATTACTCAATCAAAAGGTAATGTGCGGCGTGCAAAGGTTTCCTTAAGTTAGGTGAAGATTGGCCATTGAATGCAAAGGCTCTTAAACGATTTTATGTTCGTCATATTACTATTTTTCTAGATTCAATAACTTTCTACTAAGAGTTACTAAACTTAATCACTCGTTAATGTTACTATTCAATTTTTCATTGCATTATCAAGTCATTTGTTTTATAAATTTACTCATTTTCATTAGCAAATAGTTTGATAAAATTTTTGAATATAAGTTTCTTTTATAAATAAGCGATGCAGTAAAATTAATTTGTTTAATAGTGTTAGTGAAGTGGTATTTTTTGTTTAATTCAAATAAGTACCACATAATTACAAAGCACTTTTAACAACATAAAAGAAGGCTATTAACAATGTGGAAAAGACTCCTAATCATGACATGAGAATTAATTAATCAACCTTAATACAGAATTGATCAAAACATAATCTGCTTGGCATGTGCATTGATTCTATAAATTATAATGTATTAAAGTGGGTGGTGGGTATTCTCTAATCTCCAACACAAAGAAGAGGCGCGTGCATGACATGGGAAAATTGGTAATCTTAAATTCTTAAAAATGAGATGAATAATTTAATAACTAGATGGGGCTGATTGGCTTAAGTTGTATATTTATAGGGAAATGGGTAGATGGAGTTGGCTTGTTGCTTTTGTTTCCTAGTCTATGTTTGCTTGTTTCTTTATTCCTTAATATTCTTCTTCTTATCAGCCATTTTTTCAAAGTATTGCAGCCAATGATAGCAGGTTTTGTATGATTCTGGATAACATTTCGTTTCCCATTTGGTTCATATATGTATACTTTTCTTTTATATGGCAAATATCACAATCAAGATTGAATGAATATTGGGATATCAATACCAATATTTTTTAAAATACCCACTTGAAATATTTTGATATATATCTCTTATGCTATCGGACCTTAAAATGATGATATAACCCCTTAGTTTAAAATTCAGTAATAATAAAATTATACTTACAAACTCTTCATATAAACTAATGTGACATAATATGTTGAGAGAATAAATTTTAAAAAATTAGTTAAATTAATTAAGTCTAGTGATATGACAATAATATAATTATATTGTTATATCAGTTTGCATAGTTGAGTTTGTAAAAAGAAAACGTAAAATTAATATTATTCGTTTGATAAACAAGGGATAAAACAAAGGAGTTGTGGGTATTCGAAAATATATAATTTAAAATATTGAGATATTCTATAGTATAATACTTCTTCTTTTTTTTTTTTTTTAATTTTCAAATCTTTAACAAGTTAACATTCTCACCTTCCTTATACAAGAATAATACTCTCTGTGTTNCCAATGATAGCAGGTTTTGTATGATTCTGGATAACATTTCGTTTCCCATTTGGTTCATATATGTATACTTTTCTTTTATGTGGCAAATATCACAATCAAGATTGAATGAATATTGGGATATCAATACCAATATTTTTAAAATACCCACTTGAAATATTTTGATATATATCTCATATGCGATCGGACCTTAAAATGATGATGTAATCCCTTAGTTTAAAACTCAGTAGTAATAAAAATATACTTACAAACTCTTCGTATAAATTAATGTGACATAATACACTGAGAGAATAAATTTTAAAAAATTAGTTAAATTAATTAAGTCTAGTGATATGACAATAATATAATTATATTGTTATATAAGTTTGTATAGTTGAGTTTGTAAAGAGAAAACGTAAAATTAATATTATTTATTTGATAAACAAGGGATAAAACAAAGGAGTTGTGGGTATTCAAAAATATATAATTTAAAATATTGAGATATTCTATAGTATAATACTTCTTCTTTTTTTTTTTTTAATTTTCAAATCTTTAACAAGTTAACATTCTCACCTTCCTTATACAAGAATAATACTCTCTGTGTTGTTCACCATATGTCATCATGCTTTCTTTTATAGCAAAATTGCTTCAGAGAGAACAAAGTTTTATTCCATTTGGGTATGTAATTTGGATCCAATGAGAATTGGTTTGTAATTGCCAATCTAAAACAAGCCTTCTAGTGTGCAATAGTGAATTTCTGAAACCTGTCAATTCAATCAGAAATAGAAAAAGTAGAAAAGCAATTAGCAAGTAAGGTACCCAAAAGTGAAAAGAAAAAAAGAAACATTAGAATCAAATCTTCTTTTTGTTAAAATTGGCAATTAAGATCACTAAACTTACTTTCTTTTCATGGGGAGGGGGCCATTTTTTTGGGGTCATATTAATCTTACATATAGGCCATTAGAAACTGCTTTAACTTGAACTTGAAAACAAGTTAGAAAAGATTTGAATATAATGCAAAAGCTGCTTTTTCAAAAGCCTGTCAACTTGAAGAGGGTGATCTGAAGAATGACCCAAAAGGAGAACAAAGAACCATAAAAAGGGGTAGAAAAGTGTCACTGACATCATTGCCAAACTAAACACAGTTTCCATTCCCCAATCTCTTCATTCTCACACTACCCCTAGCTTCATCACTAATAGCTATTTGGTAAACTTTTATCTTCTTTTTTAACAGCTAATCCAATAACTAATGGCCTAATTTGTTTGTTATTTTTCTGTTTTTGCCTTACACGTCGTGCAAAGACAAGAATAAAAGAGTTTCCTCACTCCTAGATTCAAGCTTCGAACCTCTTTGGGCCATGTCCCTTGAGTAAAAAATAACGAATTACCCTGATTTGTGTTGAAAAAGTTTTTATGACATAAGATCATAAAGGATTAAGCGAAGTACGCATAAGTTGGTTTGGATTTCATCGTTACTTTAAAAAAAAAAAAGAAATTGAAATAATCATTAATTTTTTCCATGGTCATTTCTAAAGTCATCAAAGCAATGAATTGAGAAGCCAAATTAGTTTGACGAAATTTATTAATAAGGATATGAAACATTTTTTTAACAAATTTATCCTTTTGGTTAAGTAAACAGGGTGACAGAATCCATTAATTCTTAATGACCTACCAGAAAAGAAATCAATAATATTTTAAGTCTCGCTTTTTATTCGAACATTACAGTAAACACAAAGGTGTTTGATAAAATTAACCCAATAATTAAATCCTCGGACAATATTATTGGACTGATAACATAATCAATGGCATCAAAAATTTCAACGTAAATATATTATGAAATCTCTTAAAAATGGTATCATGAGTTCGTTGTATTAAATTACATTACTTTTACTTTACGAACCCTTAAACTTTCAACTTGACATCAAAGCCTTTGATAGGTTTTTGAAATCATTATAAGAACTCTTTGAACAAGAGATTTCAGGTTTGTGGGAGAATGTCTATCGTTAAAAACCATCTCACAAATATGCCTACCTGCAGAGCAACTCTTTACGCTACAATAATGGAAACACCTAGAATCGGGTTGAGGCTTGGTGGGCAGTGGAGACCCTCAGCTATTGCAATTTCTGCTTGCAATAAATTGTTGTGGGAAATGAATCTGATTGATAAGTATTTAAATTTCTCTGTAGAAATGGTAAGTTCATGAAAGATTTAATTCATTCGATTATATATGTGAAGCCTCAATCAGTATCTTAAAATGTCTATATCATCAGCCTGGAACTAACCGTTTTAAACTTCACGGTAGTATTAACATATGCCTTAACGCACATATTTATACCTCTAAAAACCGTGAAATATCTTTTCATAGATTATTTAGTTTCACAGTAAAAATTACTTTAGTGTTTGTTTGATAATTTTTAATCAATGAATCACTTCTTTAAATAAATTTTCAATCATTAAATATAATGTTTGAAAAGTATTACAAAATTTTCAAAGTGTTATGGCATATGTTAATACTACTTTAAAACTTATTATTGAAAACATTTAATCTATTTATGTTAAAGTAACCCTCTTACGGTTCCATCAAATTCACTTTCCTTCCTATTTTTTCTTCTTTTTATTATTATTATTATTATTATTACTATGCATTGGAAGGTTGAAAGAAATTCAGTTTAAGATAATAGTACAAAGAGGAGACTAATAACAATTTTTTATGGGATTAAGGGGTGGAATTGCAGTTTATGAAACTTTAGGGATGTAAATGGGATTTTACCCTTTATTTTATCACTCAAATTTCAGATTTAGGTATAGGGATGCTCTCTAGTCTCTGCATGCCCATCATTCAAGATAATAGTGTCATCATGGAGGTAACTTTGTGAACCAAGATATTTACAACATTTTTATTGAAATTGGTAATGAAGGTTAGATGGTACACATAAAATGGTCCCTTGGGAGTAGTAAATGTTGTTAATTTTAAGAACCTAATTATGATAAGGAGTGTTTGAGCCAGGCAATGTCATCACCATTTCTAACTTGCAACTTTTTGAGTTTATATCATTTACTTGTAATGTAGTTCATGTCTATGTTCAATTTTGGAATAGAGAAGAGAAGATGCCATATCCCATATTCCCCACATTCAAGAATATTATTGACTTTTAGCCACTCATTGTGGTCTACTAACATGATTTTGATTTGAGCAAAGTAAACTTTCTCTTGAATCTATAAGAATAAGCATTTTATGGTCACCACTCACTATTTACCACAAATAATAAGGGATTTAGAAAATGGTATGTATGAGTTGATACTTTTTTAAATTTAAATTGAACCCATATTATATCTAAATGAAAACTCAATGTACTAGTACTAGTTAGTGCTTCAAATATGCATTCAATCGATTCTCTTGAGAATTCTCACAATTATCGCAAACAAATATATTGATGATGAGAAGCATAATTTTGCCTATAATTTGTTCTTTGTGTTCTCTTCATGCGTCTAAAAATTTTATAAAACCAGAGTGTACACGGTGCTAAATTGAAGATAAAACACAACACTTATCACTTGAGAAAAAATTGAGAATCATAACATTAGAGATTATCATAATATACATAACATGCATCTGAGTTTAGCAACTAGTAAGACACAAGTGTCCATAGGCCCAAATTTCTGAGTTGACCTCAGTATGCACCAAAAGGTAGAAACTTGTGAGGTTAACATAATTTTACAAACCCCACAAATTTTGAGCATTCCAAGTCCCAAAACTACCTATCAAGTCTCACCTTCTACAATTGAATCTCACCAAACTTTTTTAGGCCCCATAAGCCAACGGATCTCTTCCCAAAGCCCAACACTCCCTACAGTATCAAGCCCAATTACACTTGGGCTACAAGCTGCAACTGTCCAATAACCAGCCCTTATTTCTTCATCAAGTTGTTCTTTCTCCCAACCACAACACCCATCAAAGAACCTGAAATCTTCAGCCCCAACCACATTTCTCTTCACCATCTCGGCAGCACAGCCCACACTCTCTTTGGTCCCAAAATACAATCCTCTCATCACTTCTTCAAACACCCCGCTCTTCCCCACCCCATGATCGCCCACTTTTGGCCCAACCAAGAAAAGCCCTTCCTGTAACGGCCCACCGAAGAAAAGTGGCCTATCGGAAAATGTTCCTGCTGCATCTAGAGCCTTTGATCTCATCTCCTTGATCGACATCAGCGATGGTCTATTGAGTATGATCCCGGATGGGCCTAGAGGCTCCGTTGATAATAGAAGGATCACCGTCCGTTCAAAAATATGGACCCCATCAAGCCTTTCTGTGGCAATAAGCAAGCAACCTTTTTCAGGCTCATGAATTGTATGAGCCCATTTGTCCCCAATTGTGATTTGTGGAGGATAATCCACCATGGTATCAAGATCAACTAATGTTGAAGGCTCTCGGACTTGGGGCCTTGAAGCTTGTTCTGCAGCAACCAATCTTGCTCTGAATGATCTCCAATCAGCATCAAGAACAGGTTTTTTGTCATCATCAGACGGCAGAGATGAATCCAAATGGCAACCTAGTCAATCAGAAACACAAAGTCATGCATCACAGGACCAACTATAAAATTACAAGCTTCTCAAGAGCTCAAATGAGAAGACCATGCCATGCATGACTTGGGCACATTAAAAATGAAAACTTTAAACTAAAATAATCAAACCCAGGTCAGAACCAAGCGCTTACATGTTATAGAAGAAGTGCTAGCAATCTTTTTGCAATGAAACTGATTAAAATATCTCTTGGGGTAAGAGAGAGTTCTTGCTTTGATCGATGGGACAAGTTCAATGGTCTTGGTGAAGGAGTTAGAGGTGAGACAGCAAGCTTCCATGCTTCTTCTTTCCCTTGAGTCTGATCTTACTTTGTTTCTACTGTTGGAAATGTTGAGGCTTTTGAAGGATAGGATGATTGATTAATACAAACACAAAGAAGAATGAAGAAATTGTGGTTAAATGTACACCACAAGCTTATCTAAGACGCATCCCGTCATGCAAGTTGAGGAAGTCATTGGCTTTTCCAAGTATGGGCCATTGGATATGAATGACACATGGCACAATATAGATCTATATGAAGTCTGAACAAAAGCCTTAGTGGATAAACCGAACTTTTTCTACCCTTTTTGAATGATGTGGATTGTGGCACACTCCTGACCAGTTATTGGTTATGTAGTTGCTTTTCAGCATCGAGCCACTAAGGCGTGTATTGAAATTGGAAATACTTGCACAACGACTAAAGAGCACTCCGCAGTTGTAGATGTCTTGGCTAAGATAAGATAAAAGTGATAAGAACTGTTGGAGATTAGATTGGTATCTACATAGTTTTCTTTAATAAAGCATGCCATGTGCGAAATTGATCATTTAATCGCCTAGTTTTATATTAAAGTTTTTTGTTCGTTCGATCAACGAAAAAGTTTTGTGTTAATATACATATATGAATATGATATCTTCATTATTCAGTCCATTTGAGTAAGTGACTATTATATTCCGTGGAGGACCAAAAAATAAAAAATAAAAAATAAAATCAATACAAATTGCATTGCACCGAACGAACAAACAATCTTCGGATGATATTGCATGCTTGGCCTTTCTATGCATAGGCGTCATGAGCAGTAGCATCAAAATTACTGGCTGACCATGGCTTTTTAAGTTATTAGCCGGCTAACTTACGCAATATAGACAGAAAACACCAAATCAAGCACAACAAAAGACAAGGTTGTGGAATTTACCACATAAAATGATGCCAAATCAAACTATATAAAAATACTTCTATATTACGCTGTTCATCCAATATCAGTAATCAGTTTTTCTATTGTCTTTCAAAAACAATGAATGGAACGACTCTCTATTAATGCATGAGTTGGTGCAAGGATTATAATTTCAAACATTTCATTTACCGATTAACATACAACCAGTAATACAAGCATTAGTAGTGATATACATGTCTACTTACATTTCAACGTAAACTGATACTTAGTATAGGCAAGTAACTCAAAATCTAGACTACGTAAAATATTCAAATAGAGATTCATCTAAGAAACACAGAAACATGCCTAGTCCTATTGAAGTTCCCCTTCTCATTGACTTGTCCAAACAGCTAATATGATAAATAAAAGATTACAAAAAATATACTCAGAATCGAGACATAAAAGTAGCACATTCTTGATCATCATATATAATGAGCGGCAATACAGCCCTCCATCTCTCCATATCCCTAATAGGCTCCATGTGTTCAAACTTATCTGAATGGTATGTCCACACACAGCGAACAATCAATAACAAATATTTCTTTGTCTCGCAACATCAAATCCTTGCGGTGGTATATTTGTGCACATGTTGCGTAGAACAAAAGACTGGAATTGTAAGGGGCACTTCAGTTTCATCGATGATAACTCTCGGGTGTTTGAGTCAACAGTATTATAAGAGTACAGAAAATTCACATCAAAGTTTTCTAGGTGTCTTAGCCTTTCTCCCGTACATGGTGTTTCTGGTTCGTTAGATGATGAATTTAGGCAGTTCCCACTTCTTTCCTATCCTCCGACATGCCTTCTTTCGCAATAACTGTTTATTATGGCCTGTCAATATTGCCAGACCGCTGCTTGGCTCCATTGAGGTGTTGGCTAGACTTTCCTGATCCTAGGACCATGCCCTCAACACACCACCTGCAGAATCTGTGTCGAACAGGACCAAAGAATTACCTTCCAATTATAACAAAATGTAAAAAATATCTTGGCAGAAGAAAATTCCACGGACTGCACGGGGAGAATATGGACCTCAGTACATTACAAAGAACTTGCGTTATGGCAATAAGTACCTTATGCTCGACAAATTGACTCAAATTGATGGTTGTCAGATACTTAAGTATACTCAGGTAACAAGTACACAAAGATGGCACAGGAAAGCAATTCTGAGGAACTTCTGTGAAATCTTCCACGCCACAAGGTTTAATATTTGTGCTTCCCTGACACTTCAAATAAGAAGATACTGCTAGCAATATAAGCAACAATTTAACAATGCATTCCCTAAATCACTCCCTCACTAACATCTACTGGTACCTCAGGGATGTACTTGACCTGCTTAAGACCTTGACCTAATGTGTCAATCATCTGATATATTATTTCTGATTTTGGGTGCAACCTATCATGTACTGAAAACTCATGGACCTCATTATCCACCTCAATGGAACTAGCCCCTGAAGGCTTTTCGACTCCAGTGCTTTTCATACATTGTCTTACATTAGCAACATTTTCCCAGTGTCCTGCTGCAGCAAAAATGTTTGATAACATAGAATAATTCCCAGGATCTGACGGTTCCAACTTAACCAGGCGATCAAGTACCTCCTCAGCAAGTTCGACAGCATTATGCATGCGGCATGCCCCCAAAAGGGTACCCAAAATAATAGCATTTGGTTCAAATGGCATGCTCTGCATAAGCCTAAAAGCTTCCTTAAGACGTCCACCACGACCCAAAAGGTCAATCATGCAACCATAATGCTCAATTTGAGGAGAAATCCCATAATATCTCTCCATTGAGTAGAAATATTGTACACCCTCATCAACGAAGCCTGCATGTGTACAAGCACATAAGATGCCAATGAAGGTCAATTTGTCAGGCTCAAACCCTTCTCGTTTCATCCTTGAGAAAAGCTCCAGTGCTTTCTCACCACGACCATGCATGGCAAGCCCTTGTATCATAGCATTCCAAGACACCACATCTTTTTTAGGCATCCCATTAAAGACACTCATAGCCTTGTCCAAGCTACCGCACTTTGCATACATATCAACCAAAGCATTAGACACATTTGTACTAAACTTAAACCGATACCTCTCAATAGAAGCATGAACCTTCATCCCCAATCCAAGCAAACCAGACTCAGCACAAGCAGCCATTATACTAATAACAGCACCATCATCTGGCTTCAGTCCAGCCTCCTCCATTTGATCATACAATCTCCTTGCCTCTTTTGACATTCCTTTTTCAGCATACCCACATATAATTATAGTCCAAGGAACTAAGTTCTTAACCGGCATCTTATCAAACAACAATTTGGCCATTTCCATATCTCCATCTTTGCTATACCCCCAAATTATAGTTGACCACGAAATGATATTCCTCTCAGGCATTTTTTCAAACAATTCAAACGCCAAGGTCATTTCTCCCGCCTTCGCATACCCATCTATGATCGTATTCCAACTAACCGTATCTCTCCTAGGCATTTCATCAAACAATCCGCGAGCATCACTCAACTCTCCACCTCTCACTAACCCAGCAATCATTGAATTCCACGTCACAATATCTCTCTCACCCATCACCTTAAACAACTTCTTCGCTGCATAAACACCAAACACACCACACTTCGAATAAGTATCAATAAGCGCATTGGGCACAAATATATCATCGAAAAAACCACATTTCTCTATCTGGGTATGTATCATTTGCACAACCAGGAACCAGTTTTGCCCACTACACGCCTTCAAAAGAAATGGGTAAGTAAAATTATCAGCAAAAACACCATTCTTTTGCATTTCAAAGAACACCCCAAAAGCCTGCGAGTTCAACGAGTTCTGCACACAAGCTCTTATCAAAGTATTGTACAAATGAACATTCGGGTCTGGAACGTTATTAAAAACTTTGACAGCCAACCCCATTTGGCGACAAAGCGATAACGAAGATACGAGTTTGGGCGCTATATACAGGTCTTGGTGAAGATCCTGTTTGATGATTTGCGCGTGAAGTTGTTTTACGTGGTAGAGGTTGGTGCATTTGTGAAGGTCTTGTAACTTCTCCTCCAACAGTCTTCGTGTAGAGACCCACGTTGGGGCTCGAATCGGAGCTGACATTTGCGGTTTAGTGTTGTACAAAGGCATTGAAGAGACGACTTTGCATTGTGTAAAAAACAGCTGGAAGCCTGGAGCTCGATCGTTTAACTACTGGCGTCAGTTTAACCCCAGTAGATAAGATAAGCTGGTGTTTCGTTTTGCTTACTTGGGCTTGGATGCGTAGTCTAATCTTAATTTTTTTAGGTCAGCTTATCGAGTAGGATTGCTCGACACCTTACTCGACATTACTAAGGATAATCAGAAAATCAAATAAATGAGTTAGATCGATAATTCGGAACTAATATTAAATAAGGATATTTATTTTGACCCGTTAATTAAATTTTAAAAAATATTTAATTTTAAATTTTTATTAAACTAATATTTATTTTTAAAAATTTATGATTGTTTTTATAAAAATTAATATTTATTTTTAAAAAATCTGATGGGTAAGTATAATTTTTTAGGGATAAATATTAGTTTAATAAAAATTTGAAGTTAAATTTTTCTCAAAATTTAATTGGGAGGTCAATGTAATTTTTCCATATAAAATAATAAGTTGATATCATGTTTTGTTATTAAGATTTTTAGATGGAAAATAATAACAAATAGGGATGTTATGAGTTTTAATCAAATTAAAATCTTTTTTATTCATGGGTTGAAGTTCAAGTTCAATATTGAATGATAGATATATTTCTTACAGGGGCGGACCAATGAAACTTAGGAGGGTCAAAGGTTAAAGTAACAATTAATATAAATAAACACAAATATTTTTATTAATAAAATTATCGTTAACTAATACTTTTATAATTGTTTTCAAAGATATTTCATCTTTAAAAAATATTGTATAATTACTTTATTATCAAATCTATCAAATACATCATTCTCTATATATACAACCAAGTTATCATTCAACCATTGATCACTCATTATATTTTGTAAACGATTCTTCATGACATTCATTACTGAAAATGCTCTCTCTACATTATAATTGACAACTGAAAAATTAATGCTAATTTTATCAACATATAGACTAATAGAAATACTCTATCATTCTTAATTTTGACCATCACTCTTGTAAGATCTCTAATCCCGTAAATTTAACTTTAGAGTGCACATTCAAAATATAAATATCAAATTGAGAATTAAGTATCATGAGTTCTAAGTTAGAAAATCTTTGGAAATGAACATATCAATTTTAAAGATTTCTTCATTCTAATTACAAACATTGATGTAATTTGGGAATAACTAGTTTTACAAATTCACAAAACAAACTTAGTGTTAACCTCAAACAAAATTTATATAAAATAATGTTAACAAGTGAGTAAATTGATGAAAGGAGGCAAAATTGTTCGTTAGATGAAGTTGTGTTGTGTAGAGGTGGTTATGAAGAGAGGAAGCAGAATGGACACTTGCTAAGTTTAGTGGCAGTTAAGGCATATGAAAGAAGAATATAATTTATTTATATAAGGCAATAATATATTTTTTTGTAAATTAAATAATTAACATTAATTCTTATATAATCTAAACTCAACTGGGAGGAGATTAAAAAAAAATAAAAAAAGGAGGACAAGATTGAAAGAAATTAGTTAAAAATCAAAAGTTAAACGGGGTCACTTGACCCCACGTGATCCCACCTGGGTCCGCCAGTGATTTCTTATATCCTCCAACGAATGAGGTAAATACATAGACACCCCTGAGGTTTAGCCTAAGTAACAAATTCATCCCTGTTATTCATAAAGTAACATAAAGACCCTCATTTTGATATCTTAAGTAACATTAAGACCCCTATTTTCATGTGTCAAGACCCCCATGTTTTCCAATTCTGGGGGTCTTTATGTTACTTTA